>QANX01003480.1:265737-316057 GCA_003254975.1 Ochetophila trinervis
GGGGGGGGGGGGGGGGGGGGGGGGGGGCCACGGAAAAACAAGTACCCTTAGTATGAAGGTAGTAAAGAAATAGGAAGAAGATGAAAAAAACGATATAGATGGTTCTACAATATACTCATGGATTCCTTATTCATGAGTATTAAGAAATTCTTATTTGCATAGCTATATGATATATGGGTAATGTCACAGAATATTGATGGTACTCCTCCTTTTGTTTGCTCTTTAGTGTAATCAGTAGCTGTAGAGCATCTCCAAAGGGCTTTTTATTTTCCTCATCCTCTCTATTTTAGAGAATTATCAACTAAAATTTTAGTGGATTTGGCTTTTTTACACCATCTTCAATGATCAGTTTATAAATTTATAATACTACTCGTAAGACTTTACTTTTTTGTTTTTTAGAAAATGAGGGTAAATAGGTGAAGTCATAATCATTTTTGGAATTTAGAAAAATAAAGAACAAGATTAAAGAGCAATTTTGAATTTGTCTAATATATTATACTCTTAATATTAAAACTGGATGCAACGTTTTCTTTTGTTTTTAGAGAAGATGCTGAAAATTTTAAAAAGCAACATTGGAGATGCTTTTAGGTATTATTGAACCTTGATATCCAAGTACAGGGGGAGGGGATGCCTTTTTACCAGAGATTAGGAAGTTTATGAACTGGGATATTAGCTCTTGAATATAACTATTAATCTAAGGGAATTCCAATGGACAAAAGAAAAAGGAAAAGAGAAAAAGGTTGTCCTTAATTGCTACGCATGTTACAGCAGTTATTTAAACCTTAGTGTAACTTTTAGATCCGTTATCTTTGTCATAATTGTAGTCTTTTTTTATGCTGCTAGAACTATGAAGCATATGCTAGAGTGATGCTTAATGACTAGATTGATAATCTCCAGGAAGCAAGAGCTCTTCTTGGAAAATTGGAGTATCAAAGAGGTAATGTAGAAGGTGCGCTTCGCGTGTTCGATGGTATTGACCTCCAAGCTGCTATACAGCGGTTGCAACCTTCTATTGCTGAAAAGCCACCTTCTAAGAAGGGACGGCCTCGCCCTGAATCACAACATGCAGTCTCACAGCATGCAGCTAGTCTCGTTCTTGAAGCCATATATTTAAAAGCCAAGTCTCTTCAAAAGCTTGGGAGATTAACTGGTAGGGAGTTGCATATATGGTTAATTGATGTTCTTGGGAGATCGATCAACAACTTTTAATTTCTTTCCCTTTTTTTCCCTGTTTTTTATTTAATAATTTACAGAGGCTGCTGAAGAATGTAAAAATGTGCTCAATGCTGTTGAAATGATATTTTATCAGGGTATATCTGATGCACAAGTGGATAATAGGTTGCAAGACACAGTCAGTCAAGCTGTAGAGCTCCTTCCAGAGCTTTGGATGCAAGCTGGTTGCTATGATGAAGCAATATCTGCTTATAGACGGTCCCTCCTCAGTCACTGGAACCTTGATAATGATTGCTGCACAAGAATTCAGAAATCTTTTGCAGTGTTTTTATTATACAGTGGAGTAGAAGCTGGTCCACCCAGTTTAGGTGTTCAGATAGACAGTTCATATGTGCCTAAAAATAACCTAGAAGAAGCAATTCTGCTTTTGATGATTCTTATGAGGAAAGTTTACCTTGGTAAGGCCCAATGGGATCCATCAGTGATGGATCACTTAACATTTGCACTATCTTTATGCAATCAAACGTTTGTTTTAGCAAAGCAATTTGAGGAGATAATGCCTGGACTATGTCCTCGGGTTGACCGTTGGAATTCCTTAGCTCTCTGTTATAGTGGAGCAGGACAAAACAAAGCTGCCTTAAACCTATTGAGGAAGTCTTTGCACAAACATGAACTACCCAATGACCTTATGGCATTGTTATTGGCTGCCAAGATCTGCAGTGAGGATTGCAATATTGCTGCTGAGGGAGTGGAATATGCACGGAGGGCAATCAGTAATGCTAAGGGATTAAATGAGCATTTAAAGGGTGTGGCCCTCCGAATGCTGGGTCTTTGTTTGGGAAAGCAAGCTAAAGGTGCTTCCTCTGACTTTGAGAGGTCTCGTCTTCAGTCTGAAGCACTGAGATCATTAGATGAGGCAATTTCTTTAGAGCCCAACAATTCAGATTTAGTTTTTGACTTGGGAGTTCAATATGCAGAGCACCGAAATCTGAATGCTGCTTTGCGCTTTGCAAAGCAATTTATTGATGACACAGGGGGCTCCTTAATAAAAGGTTGGAGATTTCTCGCTCTGGTTTTGTCTGCTCAGCAGAGATTTTCAGAGGCTGAAGTTGTCACTGATGCTGCTCTAGATGAGACAGCAAAATGGGATCAAGGACCACTTCTCAGGCTCAAAGCAAAGCTGAAGATCTCCCAGTCGCTACCAATGGATGCTATTGAAACTTATCGTTATCTACTTGCTTTGGTTCAGGCGCAAAAGAAATCTTTTGGGCCTTTTAAAGTTATTCCACAGGTGAAATTCTGCATCTTCTATGCTCTCCTCTCTTCGTTCCCAAAAAATCTTTTATTAATTTCTATATGGTGCAAATGCCATATAAATATTTACTATTATTATTTTGAGATAGATTCATATAAGTCATGCAATGTCTTTGCTGAGAATTTGGCAATGTCAACTTTTTCTTATTGCTTTCAAATAAAAGGATATAATGGTAGTTTAAATCTTAAAATTCACTCCAGATTCTGATTGTCTTGTGGTTTGAATTTTAAACTGCGGGGGTTGGAATGGAATGTTAGCTCCTTCCAATGAAAGTTTTTCTTATTGTTTCTTTTACAAGAAAAAAAGAAGTATTTATCAGATGTTTCCTTGTGGAATTTTTTCCCTTAGAAAGTAATTGACTAAATTGATTTTAACAATCAACCTATAATACATTGCATTTCTGAGCATTTACTTTGTTGTATGTGTGAGGCATGCCGAAATAGGTCGCATTCAGCTTATGAGGGATGTTGAAAAGCTCTATATACTAGGAAGCCTTGATCTGTAGAGCATTTGGAATGGACAACTGCCTCACAATTTATGTTTTTTCTATGAAGTGTTTCTCTTTTAAAACTTTTATTACTATATTTGACTAAAATGCAACCACAGCAGACCCCCTAACCTGTCCCTAGAATTTAGGACTTGCTGGTTATTGATTTCCTTTCTTTCTTTTTTTTTCCCTTCTAATTTCTCTTTTTCCTTCTTTATGATAGAGTGAGGATGATAAAGTTGATGAATATGAAGTTTGGCATGGTTTGGCAAATTTATACTCTAGCCTTTCACACTGGAAGGATGCAGAGATATGTTTGGCAAAAGCCAGGCAGCTTAAACAGTTCTCAGCAGAAGCACTTCACACAGAAGGCAAGAACTCAAACTTTTTTACTACATGAATGAATGAGTTTATAAAGCCTTTTATATGTATATTTTTCTGCAACATAATAGAGAACTTAGTTTCTTTTGGAGCATGCATCATGGATTTCCTGACCTTTCCAGTGAGGAAATTACCCTCTTATTTATTTATTTATTTATTTTGTAGGTGCTTAAACCATGTGTAAGATTTCATGTTGATATATGTTACGAAATTAAGTTGCTGTTTGTCCATGTCATTCCTTTTGAAGAAAAAAAGCTCACTTTATTTGGTTGGATCTGCAACTACATCTTGATTATCTGTGGTGGTGTTGTTGTTGTTGTTGGTTTCTTTTTTTTCCAACATTCAAATGCCCTTCTACTAACATAATCTGATGTTGATGCCATTTACATGCTGAGATTTTGATGTTTTTCTCTACGACATTTCTAGGTACTATATTGGAAGGACGTGGAGACGTTCATGATGCTTTAGCTTCTTATATAAATGCCCTTCTACTAGAACCCTGTTATGTTCCTTGCAAGATCTTAATTGGTGCTCTGATGTCGAAGATGAACTCAAAGGTATTGCCTATCGCAAGAAGTGTACTTTCAGATGCATTAAGGTTAGATCCTACAAATCGCAGAGCTTGGTATTACTTGGGGTTGGTTCACAGGGATGATGGACGAATTGCGGATGCTACAGACTGCTTCCAGGCAGCTTCCATGCTCGAAGAATCTGATCCCATCGAGAGCTTCAGCTCTCTCCATTGACTGCTTCTGTAGGTTGAAGATTTAAAATCATATAGTATCTGTATACCATCTGCATCCACCATGTGTCTAACTTTCTTTTTTTATAGCCAAAACATTTTTCTTTTCTCTTTTAACCAATATAGCAAAAGGCTTTTAGTGACCCAACTGTGAGTGACTTGGAATCAGTTCCATGATAGTGACTTGGAATCAGTTCCATGATTGTGAGAAAAGAACAATGAATCAGCTGAAGGGGTACAATTTTATTTTAACATTCTAGGAAAATAAGCAAAGAAAGGCAATAGAAGCTAACTTCTGAGTATAATGGATAAATTGAACGGAAATTTTTTCCCTTTTTTTTAATTTTTGGTGGACGAAGGGTTTAAGGGGTTTTACATGTGGAGAAAATCTAGTGGTTAAATTGTGTAAATGATTGTTGTTTAAGAAGCAAGTGTTTTGGAAGAAACATTATATTTCTGTTTTCTTTCAATTTCATTTACTTGAAATCTTAAAATATTCTGTTTGTAGGGGTGGCAGTAACAATATATTTAATATATTATATTAATTTCTTTAAATATGTATAATCAGTCCGTATTTGATCAACCTAGTAACCTTGGATTAAAGACTAAAGACATATCAAATCGACCATTTGACGTGGAAAAGACGTAGTAAAAATACCATGTTGGCTGCCATATCAAAAGAGAACTAAAGTAACTGGTTATGCTGGAAATAAACTCAACTTTTCAGTTTGTGTAGTCCCGGTTGTAATTGTGTTATTTTCTAGTTGGTTTTTTAATCTTTCTTGTAATTTGGGGAGGCAAAAGTAGACTTAGAAAGGAGTAATTTCAGCAAAAAACATGCTGAAAATCGAAGAGAAAGGTGCAGCAAAGAAGCAAGCAAAACAAGGAGAAAAACAAGACAAACTGCTGGAAATTTCTAGCAGCTTGACCCAAGTTTCTTGGTCCTTGGAATGAGTTTTATTTTGATCTTTTTTCTGAGTTTTGAGACACTCAAAAATTGCTTAGAGAAGTGAGAAGTCAGCTGCAAAACACTCCAAGATATGCTGGAAAAGAAGGTCCAAAACCGATGAGAAAGTTGGTGAAAATAATCTAGACTGGAATGGAATCAGGTCTGATGCTTCTTTGGTCTTGGGTTTGAGTGAATTTGGAATGGGTTTCTGTTATGGGAAAATTCTGAAATTTTGGGACATGACAGTGTGGTGTTTTGCGAGTCTTCATGCCAAAAATCAAGGTGAAATTCGAAGTGGTGGGCTGGCTGCCACTGTAGACAAAATCAGAGGACAAGCTGGGTAAAAGGGTGCTCCCATTTTGACAGTTTTGGAGGAGGCTGCAAATCCAGATTTTGTGTTGTTTTTGTCAAGTCCAGGTATGTAATTTGGTGTATCTTAGGTTAGGTAGAATTGGCAGGCATTGGAAATGGTTATTAGCTTAGTCATGGTTATAGTAATAAATTTGAAGCTACTCTGAGATTTAGTGATGCAATACAAACAGACTTTTTATTAGTTTACTCATTTACAGTGGAACAAAGAGATAAAGGTAACTTTTACCAAAAAAAAAAGAGACAAAGGTAAAATCTCTGGCAAAATAATAATAATTATTATTATAATAAAATCAGGGTTTACATGACACCTGTATCTGATACCATCTAAACAAAATCACGATTACCAGTGGCAAAATTCTTCTTGTCAATATTAGAAATCTCAAAAAGAAAAAAGAAAATGGAAGTCTTGTTTAAGGTATTTTATTTTAGAATTATTAATTTTATTTTTTCCCAAAGATAACTGCAAATATTATGAAAATGAGCTATCGTCTGTCATTGACATACATAGATGCTCGAAAACTTCGAATCTTCGAACAATATCACAATTTGTAATGTCAGGAATAAACAAACTAAATAAACTTTTAACATAATATAATAATGGGATGGCAAGCCAGCGCCAATATTCTCCATTTTAAAGTACAACTACTAGTTCTTACATTCAGATAAATTGTCCAGGAAAAATACAAGTATCCCACATAGAAGAAGACCACACACATTTACCAATACTTTTGACCGATAAATCCGTGGGAAAATGGCAATTTTCCACTAATTTCCCAGAGAGGCCAACCAAAATTAGCAGTAATGTGTTAACCAGATCCCATGCTAACATTCTTTAACGTACTTTTATACCTAAACAAGGGGGTAGCCACAGAAGTTACATACGGGAGATCAAGAGCGGTACAGAGACTATAGCCTCCTCGCCCATGACCGGCTGGAACAAATCCAACTCCCCATAGCGTTCCAAGATGCGCATCCTGCAGTCCTCAGCGGCCATCAGTCCTGTCGAGAATGCACCATGCACGGACCCTGGGTAGTTCATGCTTGTAGCCTCCCCGGCAAAGAATAGGTTATCTACTGGGACCCTAAGCCTCTCATACAGATCATGGGGTTTGCCTACTGTATCATAGCTATAGGATCCAAGTGAATTAATATCTGTGCCCCAATGAGACACAAGATACTGAATCTGCATAGACCAAAAAGCATAAATTTTAAATTGTTAGTGTAAAATAAGGAATAGGACAGGCCCTATATGCTTAAGATCCATGAAATTTGAATGGAATATTTGAGGTAGTAAAGTAGAAAGTGAAAAAGATAGAAGGATTACCGGTGCAGAAGCATCGGGAAGAATCTTCTTGAGTTGCACATAAGCAAAATTAGCAGACTCTTCATCAGACATTTTCTCAATGTCTTTAGCCAGCTGCCCAGCAGGCATATAAACAAGGACAGAATGACCAGTTGCTTTGTGAAGATTTAGAAAGTAGCTACATCCATAAGAGGTCTCTGCAACCACTCCCAGGAACTCCACATTTGGCCAAAACACCTTTTCAAAGTGCAACACTATCTTATTCTCAATCCCAACTCCCAGCTCAGAAATGGCTGATTCCTTCCAATCTGGAAGCTTCGGTTCAAACTTTATTATTCTTGCTTTCAGTACACCAAGAGGAACAGCAAGAACAGCAGCATCTGCCACAAAAGTTCTCCCATCTTCTACTGTTACCTTGACTCCATTATAACGCCTTACTATCTTTGTAACCCTGAAGATAGGAGTTAGCTGAACAAGTCACAGGCCAATTACATGACATAAAACATCAGTAAAGATGGATCAGCAACGAATTTATACCTGTGACCCAAACGGATGTCAAGACCCTTGGCCAGAGTGTTTACAACAGGATGATAACCTCTCACCATAAGCCCATGACCACCAGGAAGCAGTTCTTCCTGTATATATGATGGAAGAGAAATAGTTACTTCACACAATCAATAATAACTATTTGCAGCAAAACTTTATGCAATCATCATATCTTTATCCTAACACCCAAAAAAAAAAAAAAAATTAAAGGAACAAAAAATAAAACAAAATAAAATAAACGGTAGAAACATAAAGTTTTTGAGAGTATAGAGGTTGTTAAACATTATTTGATAATTCGTTAACTTATTCTTTCAGTAAATACCATATAGCTTTTCCTTACCATATTTCCTTCAATAATTCAAATAAAATAAAATTCAATCCAGAGCCCTCTAACTGGGATTCGCTTGCCCATCTACACCCTCCCCAAAAATTTACTAGTTCTCAGTTCCAACAAGACAAAAGGAGATTTCTATATTTTTCTGAATAATAGAGGGATAAAAAAATAAAATTAAAATAAAACTCAATTTGGCATAAGCATATATAATATAATATAAAATAGTGTAATAATCAAATGAAAAAGAAGTAACTTGTAATTGTGAAATCTATTTACATATTATTATAAAGGAATTGTCTATCAAATATTAGCATCAAGCAAGAGGACGCATAGGCTGAAAAAAAAAATATTTATAGGCCATAAATACAAATAATACCCTTGAAACTAATTCACCATAAATATCAGAAATCATGCACAATGGCCCTGTTTGGCTTAGCTTTTGCTTTTGATTATGCTTCTCCAAAAGTGCTTTCTGGAAAAGCTAGTCTTCACAGGCTTTGATAAAAAGGGCTTCTGGAGGCCAGAAGCACTTTTAGAAAATTATCCAAATTTTTTTAGAGGCAGCTTTTGAGCTCTAAAAGCTGCTTTTGGCTTTCCAGAAGCTATGCCAAACAGGGCCAATATGTATTTTAAGATTGATAAGAAGCTTGCCTGATCCCAGCATTTAAGTGAGATGGTATCAGAATCTGCAGCAAACCAACCTTCCATTCTACACAAATACCACTGGAGCACCTTATGGGCAAGTCCCTCCAACCTGTGTTAAAAGACCAACATCGGTGAATAGTGTGTTGTCAAAATATTAAGCAAATAAAATATTTTAGTGCAGTTTATTTCATTAAACCTTAGGTCTGGTCTCCTTTCAAAAACAATTGAGAAAGCACGGAGTATGGACATGTCCTCACTAAATTCTTGTCTTACTTTTTCTGTCTGCATTATGGACACAAAAACCAACTCAAACAATGGACTGACAGAACAACTCAGTTTTTGGAAGCAAGTTCATCGACCAAGCAAGAAGCAGTGTTTCAAATACTTTTGTCTCTGATCACAATCCAACTGAGGAAGAATGAAGGAGAAAACACAAACAAAATAGCGAGAATACAACTTGCCTCTTCTAAAATGCTCTCAAATGCTTCACCAACTTTTGTCACCAATTCTTGAGGTACTTGATTTCCATCCATATCAAAGAGTGCATAACTGCAAAATAATACCAATTCACAACTGTCCAATGCCATAAATTTGAAGTAGAAATTTTTTTTGACTTCATAAAGAGGTATGTTTATCTATATCCAACACATGCTGTAAAAATACAAGATGCTGATACAAACCAACACTAGAACATCCACAAAAGATAGAGAATTGGAGATCAACTTTTTCAAGAAGTTTCTGACGTATTAACACTGGATATACAAGTCAATACAAATTTGAATACATTAAGATAGTCTGAGTATCAGTGAAAACTTTTAAAAAATGAATAAGAACCTTGGTTATTTAAATTAAAATAGTTCATAGTTAGGAATGAAATTTAACAAAACAATATAAGATTCCCAGTTACTAAGAAACTTTTCATGTTTTGATGTTGATGATATAAAAAGGCAGAAAACCAAAAAATTTCTGACATCTAAAACAAGGAACACATATACATACCTTTCCAAATCATGATCATACAACACAGAGTTATCCCCACTGGTACGGTAGAGGGGTAAACCAAGTCTACCAATCAAAGGTGCTAAGGGATTCTCTTGGCAAACTCCATGCAACCTAAAGCATACAAAATGAGATAAAGAAAAAAATAAATACTAGAGTGGAGATTCAAATATCTTAGCATGAGACAGAGGAGGAGGGGGTTGGGAGAGTGGTGGTTTGAAAAAGCTTACCAAGAAGCACCCAGGTCGACAGGGAAACCAAAGGAGTAATCTGTGTGAACCCGACCACCGATTCTATCCCGTGATTCCAACAGGACAACCTGAACAACATCACACCCACTTTATAAGAGATAGACATGACGGTAATTTCTGAAAATTACATACAATTAGCACTCTATAGAATTCTTCTAATCAGTGAACCATGTTACAAATTAAACAAAAACAAATACTGCCACTCAACACATTAAAAGACATATCAAGCCCTCAAGATACTCACAGATACAGAATTCACTACAAGCTGCAATACCAACTCTCTTATACATTTCTAGTCACAAAAATCAACCAAACCATGCATAAAACCATTTATGCTCCCAACAATTTTTTTTTTCACTGAATCACCATAAAGCTACTGTATAAGCTTCGATTAACTAAGAACAAAAAGAGTTCAAAAAAGGGTATTTATTACAAATACCTGAAATGAGGCATCGCGAAGGGCACGAGCAGCTGCAATTCCAGCTATACCACCACCTATCACAATAACCGATGGAGATGTCGTTTGCCTCCCCCCAACATTTGAATAGCAAAGAGCTACAAGACAACCCCCACCACCGACACAATGAACCAATATATTTAATAAGTAATTCAAAATAATTACTTTATGATCATGTATGCCTCAGTCGGATCTGATTAATTTAAGTACACTTAACTAAGATAAAACTGCTTATAAAATTTAATTAATTAGAACTATTTCAAACACCCCACCAGAAAACATATAATAACAGCCAAAAATATCAATAATTAAGAGGAAAAAAAAACCAACCTCTACGCAATTGGGGATTACTCCTGTTTCCAGACTCCATACTCTATATATAATGGGTTGCTATAACTTTTATTATTATTATAATTATAATAATTATTACTGCTAAAATTAAAATTAATACAGGATGATAATAAAGGGTCAAGGGGCTTCTTTTCGAATTTAAAGAGGGAAGGAGATGATTGAGGCGAATAATGAAGAATAAAAATTAAAAGACACGTAATGAAATGGTTGGAATTGGAATTCAATAAGTTTGTAAACCCCAGATTTCCAAACCAGCTCATGCGCTTCTCTTTTCTTCTTCCACTTCTTCGATTCTCAAGGCAAAAAAAAAACCGAAAATCAATTCCCAGAAACCGAAAAAGAAGAAAGCTCAAGCGGATTTTGAGAAATCAGTTCGAGAATTCGGAATTCCAGTCTTGTTTCGCAGACCAAAATCCCTCAAAACGCAGAAAATGATCTTTGTTTGGCAGGAGAGAAAATGTAAGAGAATTCTAGAGAGAGAAAGAGAGATATTGGCAGTTTTGAGTTTGGTATGCAAAATATGGTTAATAAATGCAGAAGAAGAAAGCACAAAAAGGTCGAAGAACGACGAATCGCTTTTGTATTTCTCAATCGGCGGGGTGGGTTGGCCTTTATTTTTATAGGCAGACAATACTGTGATTATTTCACGCCCGCGTCTATTCAAATCCTTCTGTACTCGCTGGACCTTTGCGACACGTCTGATGGGACAATTTTGGAATTCAGAGAAAAGATGGGAAATTCCAAAATAATACACGCAAAAGGGTCAAAAGTGTAATAGATTATTGGGTTTTGTACGTAAAGTGGCAAGTGGGGTATAGTAAGCAATTAATTTTTTTAATATATATATATATATTTTTTTTTTTTCTTTTAGTACGTATGTGACGTTGGGTTGGGAGAGTTAGCGTTGGCAATTTTGCTGTCTGAGTTGTAAATTGTCATGTCATATCAAAATATGGAGTGAGGCAATAACTAGGGGTGTATAAAAATTTAACGATCAATAATTTGGGCGATCCAATTAAATTTAAAATAATTCAGTGAAAATTTTAAAATTTTAAATTGAATTGAGTTGAATCGTAAAAAATCCGGTTAATCCAATCTAACACGTATATATTAAAAAAAAAATCCTCTCTCTCTCGCTAAATTTTAATTTTTTATTTGTGATTTTGAATTTTTAGTTCAAATACTATATTGTATTTCAATTTTTTATTTGTAATTTTTGTTTATTCTGCTGAAAAAGATAAGTAACTTTGTGATTTTTTTATTTTTTTTCAAAAAAAGTGCATGCTCTGCTAATGTTTTTTACTTCCAAAATGCATGTCATTGATGTCATAAAGCAATTTTTTGTTTTGTTAAACTCATAATTAAAAGGAAGTGAGTGAAATAATGAATGAATGGATTTTTTTTCCGATTTGGACAACATGTAAACAATACCTCATTAATTAATATATAAAAAATCTAATAAGAATTTAATGTCTCGAATATTCGTTTTTATGCTAAAATATTGCAATCAATCCAATATGGGGAACCTGAAAATGATATTGCTTTCTTGCAACTTTTTTGTGACCTTAACAAAGAAATATATACTAATGTTTAATCAATTTTATTTATGTGACCGGGGTAATTAATTTTAGTTGCTTAATCAAATTAATGCTGTTTAATATATACTATTTTTAATCAGTTGGACATGGATTGTTTTTGTAGTTTTTTGCATTATAATAGTTCATGCAATTTATTTTTGCAAAAATAAAGAGAAATGGAGTTAAGTTATTGACTAAAATTTAATTTATTAAAAAATTAATTTTGACTAAATTAAAGATAAATTAACCCGACCAACCCAACCCGCACTCTATGGGTTGGGTTGGATTGGGTTGATTTTTTTTTTTAAATCCAGCTAACCCAACCCATGTACACCCCTAGTAATAACAACCAAATAAAATTTAAAAATACTTAATAATTAATTTAGAGTTATTATCATATTTTACATTTCATTTTAATTTTTTTTCACTTTGATTTTCAAATTTATATTGTCTTATCACTGTAAGTTTTTTTTCATTCATTTAAATCGTTAAAAAGTACGTGAGATCAATTTTAAGAGTAAAATTAAATTTTAGAATTTTTTTTATCATTATAGATTCCTAAACTATATCGTGATTTATATTTTTGTCTTAAAACTTTTTTTTCACACTTTAATTTTCAAACAAATATTTTACTAAGAAAATCTTACTCATGAGGTTCACACTGACACCTCTCTCTCCTCCATGCAAATTTATTATTATTTTTTCTTTCTCTAGCTTCATTTGCAGATACAAGAAAAAAAAATTGATCAAAAGAGTTTTGATTTTGAAAAAAAAAATTGAGAAATATTTAATGTGTTGGAAATTAAATTTGAATAACTAAAAGGTAGAGAAAATGATAATAAATGAAAAATATAATAAAAGTAAAAAAACTCATGGATGGTTACGTATTAAGCTTGAGTATTTATTTTTAGAAGACATGTTGTCAAATCGATGCATAGGTGATGTCATTAACGTTAATATAAAACAAATAGTATGAAAATCACTAGAAAATGAGGTCGGAGATGAAAGATTTGATTGGGTATGGATACGGGTCGCGAGACCCGTTTCTCCTGAAACAAGACAACCTATGACTCATTCCAAGTTTGAAAATGACTGAAACGACGTCGTTTTATTATTTTTTAAATCTTTTAAAACTAAATGTCAAAACTAAAACAACATCGTTTTATGCAATCAAGTACCAAAATTCATTTCATTTTAGTTATTCAAATTTAAATTGCAACACATTAAATATTTCACAATTTCTTTTTCAAAATCAAAACCCTTTTGATCAATTTTTTTTCTTGTATTTGCAAATAAAGCTAGAGAAATAAAAGAAAATAATAACCTTGCATGGAGGAGAGAGAGTGAGATTGAGATAGGTATCAGCGTGAACCTCATGTGTAAGCTTTTTTGAGTGAAATATATGTTTGAAAATTAAATATGAAAAAAAAGTTTTAGGACAAAAGTGTAAATCACAATATAGTTTAAGAACCTATAGTAATAAAAAAAATTAAAATTGACTTCATGTGCATTATACGTGCCTTTTAACGGTTTAAATGGACGGAAACTTTAAAAAGGACTTACAGTGATATGACAATATGAGTTTGAGGATCAAAGTGAAAAAACAAAATTTTTAAGACGAAATTATAAAATATGATACAGTTTAAAAACTTTCAGTGATAATAACCCATTAATTTATTAGTATTAATATAATTATAAATAACTTATTAATAAATTTAACTTGAAATTATATGAATTAACACGAATGAATCAAATAAATTTAAAATAATAATAAATAAATAATAAAAATAATAATAATATTTTATTAAAAAATTAAACATGTCAATTTATTTAACACGAATAATTAATAAATACAAATTAAAATTATGAAATTTTTTATACAATTAATAGCATGTTGATACAATCACGAATTGCCATCTTTAATTATGGTGCTAGAAGTTTGTCTACTATTGTACAAATAATATGGTGTAACATGTTACTTATAAACAAACATTCAATAAATATTTTATAGGATCACATGTTTTATTTTGTCATTGTATGATATTGTACTTAATTATAAATTATTGAATTTATGGCGTGTGTTGGTGGCTTTGATTTCGACAGAAATGACTGCCCATGAATCTCGAAGGTTGGACTATTGGAACATTTAATAGGGCATCCGAGTGTGACTTGTTAATCGGGATCAACCGATTCTTATATGAAGCTTCGGGCGAATCATCACTTGAGGGTTTCTCTGTTGCATACGTCTAGGGGTTTAATGGTTCACATTTTTCGAGGTATAAAGCATCTGTAAAAGAATGCTAAAGGGATTTGTTCCCAACGAAATTAGGAAACAATCCTAGTCTCGAAGCCATGTGGTCTAGCCTATTAAAGTTAGGATTCTAGTTTCCTAAAAATAGTAAGAAACCCAAAACCTTGAGACACTATAAATACCCATTTAAGGTATTAAGCTAAGGATCCCAAATTTTAACCCTAGAGATATCACTTTCTTTCTAGCCTCCATGAGTGTTCTCTAACTTGAACATCAGAGTGTCTTAGACCTCAAGACTTTCACGTTTGTGTTATTTTAAAGGGTGATGGAGGAAGACGGATGAGCGAAATTGTACTTTCACAGTTTGGCATGCCAAGTAGGAGTGTCCATAATTAATCGTACCTTACAGATATCACTTTCTTTCTAGCCTCCATAAGCGTTCTCTAAATTGAGCGTCAATATGTCTTAGACCGGCACCACACCGACACCCCAAGACTTTCACATTTGTGTTATTTTACAGGTTGATAGAGGAAGATGGATGAGTGAAATCATACGTTTACAATTTGGTCTGCTAGTTAGGGGTGTGTTCACGATTAACCTGTTGTGAATATACTCAGGGAAGAACCAAGAACTTCATTGAGGTTTAATTGGTGGCGGTATGATTTTCAATAATGACATCCTCAGAGCATATCGTTTGCGAAACGCATAAGGCAAAGAAGTCCCTCGTAGCTAGAACTCTGAGGACTTGCGAATTTTCCTTGCCAATTCCTTTATTACTTAATGTATTATTCATTTCATTTGCATTATGTTCAAATTGTCTCAGGTTGGGGGCTTGAGATACACCAGTCTTTCCCAGTCTGTACCTTTTAAAGCTTTTCAAGTTAATAAAAGTTTCAAATTTTTTTTTATAAAGATATTTATGGAATTTTTTTTTTCGATGTGTCACTATCTAACCTGAAAACAATTTGAGTGCAATGCTGAAGTATGGAAAAGAAAAAGCCAAATCAGATCGAAAAAGCAACAAGGTTGTCTTAGACTGGAAAAACTACGAACTAGATATTTGGAAATTTAACCCACTATGTAGAAAAAAGCTACAAAGTAATCTCGGACTGCAAAGAGACAAACAATGCAATGTGCAGGGGCATGCTTACGGTTCCACATTTGACCTTTATTGTGGAGCGATTGTTGAGACTGGTAGGTGGTGGAATATGAGCAAGAAATTGCCAGTATGAAATTGGGTCTGAGTTTTAAGAAGGATCGACCTTTTTTTGTTCTAAATTCCATAAGGTTCGGTTGAGTTAGTCATATTAGCAGGTCTATTATCTATTCTCTCAAGTCTAGTGCAACATTTGTTGTTTAGGTTTACTATTAGTGCAAGGTTTACAATAAGAGACAACATGTAGAGAAATCGCAATTCATTGATAATCGAAAGTTCAAGTGTCCTAACACCATTACAAATACATAATTTAAATTGATAGGAAATACAAATAAAGTTAGAACCTTTCTTGGAGGTTCAAAGTGTTGGTGGCTGATAAACCGTAGGGGTGGGACTTGGTGCTGCTCATTCGGGTGTTGGTATGGTTGGTTAAGAGACAATAGAGGGGTCGTCCTGAGCTGGAGACTGAGTTAGGGCAGGGCTGGACATGTCCATAGGTTCAAACTCAAAGCACATGACCTCATCAATATATGTAGAAGCATCTAAGAAAGTGTAAAAGTCGCGGGAAGCATACATACTGAGTGGGGGATTGTTGTCACCAGGGTTGTAGTACTTCTCATTCCACATGTGAATTTCAATGTAAATTAGCTTATTGTGATTCATCCCAGTGACTTTGTCCATCTTTTGGAGCATTTTCTCTAGCCCAGTCATCCTCGAATTCTCCCTTTGAATGTCGTTTCTTGCGATGTTTAGCTCGGAAAGTAATTTAAGCTTTCCCTAGGAAGAAGCTCGCCTTTTGTCTTTGATGGTGCACTTCACATTCTTCAATTATTTCTCAATATTTTTCTAGAGATCCTTCATTCGGTTGAAGGTCCCTTGAAAGGCCTTAAGAGAACCATCAGATTTGTAAACCTTTTTACAATGAAGTCAAACATTTGGTTAGCCGATTGTTCACTTTTCTTGTCTTGAAGGTCTTGTGTGTGGCAACTACCACATTTTGAGCTGCATGTGTCCAACATCGTCAAATGTTAGTCGTGCGGGAAAATTAATGCTTGCATACGCTAAGAATAAGATAATTTATCTTATGGTGTAGTAGGGCTGCCTCTTAACAAAGGTGGTCCTCAAGAACCTCTTTGAGTTCAGCAACGTCGGCATGCATCACAGTCTTGTACAACATTTCCATGCAACTTTCCGCTTTGCGATGGAAAGAAGTGCCTTCAGGGTAGGTAAGCTTGATGTTCTCATCCATCATTGAGTCTCAAAGCTTTGCCCACTTCACCAAGGGTTTCTGCTCTTTGACGGTTAGGTTTATAGTCCGAGGGTTGAATATGAGGCTCTTTCTTTGTTTGAGAATAAGATTTCCTGCTCGGCGAAAGGCGCTACGGGTTTGGCAGGCTTAGATTGAGTTTTCTCAGTAGATTTTCTCTCCATACGAGCTCGTTTCTTGCTCTCACAAGCGCTCACCTTCCTCTGGATTTTTGAGTTTGAAGGTCTTGCTCTTATTGTTTTGTTCTCCATCACTTGAAGTAGTCCGAGTGAGAGGTTAGGCTAGAAAAGAGACTAGGATTCAAGGTTTAGACCAAAAGAAAGATAATTATAGTGTCTAAAGCAACCGAGCTTAGACACCTTAACTGTTCTAGTATGACTTTTAGGGTAAGGAAATACTTGTAGGAATGTCTCTTAGATAGGGTTGAATCTTGATAGCAATAAGGCTTTCCTCAGATAATAGAGTCTTCATCCTAAGGTTGTTAGGAAGAATGTTTTCGAGTGAGAGGATTGGAGTTTTATCTTCCACAGTCAATGTTTGAAGCTCTTGGTAGAGGTGACAATCTACAATTAGAAAGAATAAAGATTAAAAGAGTTTGGACAAAACTTTGGTCTTCTCTACCGCGATAAATGTATCACCAAAATTTAGGCTCCTTGTATTCTTTAGGAGCCTAGTACCTAAGCTTGCATCATTTTTCTCCCATTCACCCTTGACAACGAAGTAGCGATATTGCCACTACTTGTCGCAAGTGTTGGTATCTAGCATAAGTTTTCTCTTTTTCCGAGCAATAAGAAGGTAGCAATGTTTTTTGTCGGAGTTCTCTTAGAGTGAGTAGAAGCACAGAAGTACGGATCACTTGAGAGTTATGGACAAAGTCTAAAAAAGAACGATCAATACGAGAAGTATGTTCCACGCGTTGGGCATTAATTGAGCAGGAGCAAGGTCAAAGTAGGATAATGTGCTTCGGATAAAAGATGAGATTGGAAATCATAGTCCAATTCAAAATGGGATCTCATAAAAACAGATATAAATATCTTAGGGGGAGGCGATCTACGCGTCATTATTAGTGTAATTGAGGATGATGTTGGTCAGGTAATATTTGTTCTTGAGGGAGAGAAGTTCATAGCTGATTGTTATTTTGAGTTTGTAGAAGGTTAGTTCTCTTTTCTTTTGACCTTTCTTGTGATGAGAGGACTAAGTGTCCCGACCACATAGAGAACTAGCCAATGCTACTCTTTCATCTCCAGAATTCCTTGGGGATTGGTTATCCTTAAGATCATCATCTGTCTCGAGAATCTCTTTAAGGCCTAGTTGCCTACCATACAAGTCTAAGTCTTGGTTAGTTGTATTAACAAAGAATGGAACCAAAGGAGTTTGATGTTCCCACGAATTCATTTCCTGAGTATTCTATTAGTTTATCTAAGAATATCTGGACGTATCTATGGTCGAAAGAAGACATGATCATCCAAAGATGAACTGCGTGTAAGAAAAATGAAGTTCTAGAAAAAGGAATAAACAAAAAAGAAAAAAGGAAATGAAAACATTGAGATAAAAAAAATAATAATCGTGAATATGAAGAATACGAAGAATACTAAAAACATGAAGAACACAGGAAGTGAGAGTGGAAAGAGTGTAAGGTACGCTAAGACTTCATAAGGAAATGTTTCTTGAAAGCTGCAGATTGTGCGAGTGAGACTGGAAAAGGCAGACGAGTGAGATTTACAAGGGTTTTAGGAAAAATGGTCGATTTTGTGCAAAAGATAATAAGGAATGAAGAAAACAACAATTATTCTTAAGGGGATTTATCCGTAAAAGAAGAAATGGTCAAAAATCAATGGCTGAGATTGAGCAATTGGTTGTGATTTGATGTCCAGCTGTTTTGTCAGACCTAAGGCATTGAACCGAAGCAACAAGTGTTGCTAGGATTGTGGTATTGGCCAGAACACTATTAATATCAATTAGCTCGGAAATTTTGGACATTTCTTGGCTATTCCGATTGAATAAATTCTTTACTCAACAAAGTGAGGGACTAACTATGTGTAGTTTTGATTCCAATTGAAACTACTGCCCTTGAATCTTGACGGTCCTATTGTCTGAACATTCTGATAAGGCATTTGAGTGTGACCTATTACTCGGGATCGTTCAACTCTTATATGAAGCTTTGGACAAATCGTCACTTGAGGGTCTTTCTGTTGCATACGGCTGGGGGTTTAATAGTTCACATTTTTCGAGGCTAAAAGACTGCTAAAGGGATTTGTTCCCAACGGGACTAGAAAACAATCTTAGTTTCGAAGCCTTGTGGTCCAACCCATTAGGGTTGGGGCCTTGGTTTAATAAAGGGATAAGAAAACCTAAAAGCCTAAGACATTATAAATATCTCTCTAGGGTATTGAGGTAAAGATCCCAAATTTTAACCTTAAAGATATCACTTTCTTTCTAGCCTGTATAAGCGTTATCTAACTTGAACATCAAAGTGTCTTAGGTCAGCACCACACTGATAGACCTTCATGTTTGTGTTATTTTGCAGGTTGGCAGCGAAAAATGGATGAGTGAAACCATACTTCTACATGTGACATGTGATTAATGAGAATGTTAATTTTTGACCACCATTTTATGCAAGTTTTTCTCCGTGATAACCTATCCATTTAATAATTTGGGATATTTACGCCTAAGATACCTAAGCTATGTCGGGTTTTACAAGTGGGTACCTAAACTTTTTTTTTTGTCAAACCAGTACCCAAACTGAAGAAAGTGTGACGCCGTTCATACCCCTAATTCGTCCAAAATCACTCGTTATCAGCACGTGATGATCATGTGCAGGGGTAAGTGATGTAATTTCACACGCCCAAACACCCTCAAATTGATTGGGATTGTCTGATTCGATCAAAATTCCCCATTTCGATCAATATGGAGGGGTAAAATCCCAATTGGTTAGGTTTAGGGCTCATCCCCAACTCATTTCTGTTCGCACACAGATTTTAACCTTTGTTGTTATAATCAACGACATGTAGGGTGGAAGTCAAATGTTGGAGCTGAAGATGTGTTATTGCCGGAGGCCAAGCATCCAAAGGACAGCATGGACGGAGAACAACCCAGGCAAGAGGTTTTACAGCTGTTGTGCATACAAGGTAAGTGATTAATCTTTGAATTGAGCATTGTAGCAAATATGTCGATGTTTTGAATGTATATCAGAGGTATTTGGAATAATTGCATTTAATTTGAATGATTATGGGATTTTGGGATATTTTTATGGATTTACAGTCACTGTATGGTTTATCAAGTTTTTTTCCACTTTCAAAAATTTAAATTGAGATAATGACATCTGCAATTTTTTATGGGGTGTTTGCGTGAATGAAACTGCCTCCAGGGCAAGAACGATTAAAGAATTTGAGCATTTGAATGTGGAAAACATATTGCAGGTGAAGTTTGTATCCATTACTGAAGTTTAGTTGTGTTTCTTTAAATATTGTGAATGTTAAATTTTTAATTTTTGATGTTTGATTTATGTTAGTTTAGTTGTGTTTCTTTAAATTCTATTGTGAATGTTTAATTTTTTTTTATGTTTGATTTCTGCTAGTTTAGTTGTGTTCCTTTAAATTATATTGTGAATGTGATATTTTTTTTTTTTATTCTTGATTTCTATTAGTCCCATTAAGTAGCTTAGGGATACTAAGATTGCATGGATGAATGGCAAAACATGCTGGGATTTTGCTGGTCTTGATTTCCTACACAATAAATACCAAGATTGCATGTGCATGAATTTTTGCAGGGTATAGGCAACTGCAGGTGTGGATTCTTTGAATGGCATGACCCTCTAATTTGTCAGCGATCAAGATAATACCAGGATTACTTCAAAACATGTCAAAAACTGAGAATGAAAATCATAGGCTACGAAGAATGGTTGCGATGCTAGTTATTGGTTTCAATTGTTTAGGGTTGGTATGTTACAAGTATAAATGTGGATAAAGTAGTTGGACAATGTAAAAATGTCTATGTAACATTGTAAATGTAAATGTGGATAGAGTATTGGAGATTGGAGACAATGTAAACACATTTGAGTAACCATACAAGTTGACTTGTTGTTGTGTATCGAAGTGGATACAATGTAAAAAAAATTCGTAGCACAATGCAATTTTGGATTTTGTTGGAAATGATTGACATGTTAATAATTTATGGTTATGGTTGCTTCAGGTACCTACATTACTCTTCAAATTATTAGGATTTGGACTTGCAAATTTATTTTTTGGATTTGGATTTGCAAGATTAGTTGTGGTAACAAAACACATGACAAATATATAAAAGTTTAGGAACGTGTAATAAATAACAAAAGCACTTGTAATTGCAGATATATATAGTAGTTTGTCATACCAAACAAAAGTCATTTTACAGCTGATGGCAACATGATCAGCAGCTTGCAGCATGATCAAAAATGTTGGAACATGGTTAAGTTGTCTAAGGGTAATCCACATCCCAATAGTATTGTCTATTAGAAATGTACATATCCTACATGAGCACATCATTCTCTCTTAAGCTCATTAAAAAGACTAAAAAAAAAAATCCCAAATTCTAACTTTGGTTTGTCTATTCCGAGATCTCTTCACTGTCAATTTGTCAAAGGGTACAACTGTTGATGTTGGTGGTGCAGTTGGTACATCTGCTGTTGATGTGGCATTTTTAGATTCCCTGGTTGATTTTTGTGGTCTGCTCTTGGGTTTTGTTGCCTAAGCTGTGTGTGCTGGTTGTGTACTTGTATCAACCTCCTGCGATAAGCAACATGGATATTAAGCAACATGGATATTATTATAAGAAAAAAAAAATCATGTCTAGCAGCATACAAAAGACATGAACATCAATGCATTGGTGTATACTTGTACCAACCTCCTACAATAAGCATAAAAACATTATCAACATAAAAAAACTAATAACAATATATATTAAAAACATTGTATTTAAAAAACATACTTCAACATCAATGTCTTCGTGTCTCGATGATCTGCATAGCCTTGCATTATGGCTAAGGTCTCCACACTTTCGACAGGACATTCTGACCCCTTGCTTCCCCAATTTGATCCCAGCTACTTCCAGAAGATATTTTCTTCTTAGCTTCTTTGGGCGGCCATGCTGTTTGTGGAATTTAAGGGCCTTAAAGGGGTGGCACTGGACTGTGGCCAAAGATTTGGCCCATTCATTGGGCAGACCACATGCCTGTAAGCCTTCGTGTATGCATGTTTCTTGTAGCAGTTGTCAACAAAGGAAACATGATCCATTTTCTAGATAAAATGGTAGCCATGGCATGTGCACATGGGATACCAGTCAGATCCCAATCCCTACATAAGCAAGTTCTCTTCCTCAAACCCACTACATATTGACTACTACTGGGCACCCTCACTTGAAACAACATATCCCCTCCCAATCACATATACACATTCTCAATTCCCACTTGATCTTCTGAACAATTCTGCAGACTCTAGGACCAATGTCATCATTCCATTTATCCACATCCTCTCTCATTCTTACCATCCTTTTAATAATGTACATCGTCAGCCCTTCGAGCAGTGATATAATCAGCTTGTCCTTGACATGTATAATTGCCCCATTGAAAGACTCACATAGATTATTAAGCAGAATGTCACACTTAGGCATTGTACTAAAGTGTGACCTGCTCCACTGAGTAGGTGACTTGTCATTTAGCTACTGAAATGCTGCAGGGGACAAATATTTTAATCTTGCCATTTCAGCTTTGAACCTAGCCATTGTCCCAGCATTAGCAGCGGCCCACAATTGCTGCTTCAGTCCCAAACCTTTGAATTGGGCAATGAAATTTTTGTACAAATGCATGACACAGTGCATGTGGTATGAGTTGGGCACTATGTCTTCCAATGCATTCACTAGGCCCTTCTGTTTGTCAGACATGAAAGTCCAACCTTGACAATTTAAAATATATAAATCCTTAACTAGAAATTCTACAAACCATGTCCAAGAATCCTTGCTTTCAACCTCCACCAAAGCATAAGCAATCGGGAATATTGAGTTATCTGCATCCACCCCCACAGCAGTTAGTAAATGACCTTGATGTTGACCTTTGATGTGGCAACCATCAAGGCAAATTATTCTCCTGCATCATTCAAGCATCCTTTTCTTGCAGGCATCCAAACACACATAAATCCTTTCAAATCTGGCTGTGGTACCTTCCAAAGAACTCTTAACCCACACACTCGATCTAACATTGGATCTCTTCAGCTCCTCACAGTAAGACCACAATTGTCCATATTGAAGGCCAGAAGAACCCTGTATAAGTCTTAAAGCTCTCATTCTATGTAACACCCTGTACCAAGAAATATAGTAAAAAATTTTCAAGTTTGACCATGAGAGGCTCGGGGTTGACTTTTTGTGTGGGTATGTGTTAGCTTTGACTAAGGTACCGTTGCGTAGATCTAGTCGATACGAGTTCGTAGACTAGTAGTACGCTCAATTCCGAGTTAAGACCGAGAAGTTATGGCTGAAATAATGTGAAGGGCATTTTGGTAATTTTGCTATGGCAGGGTAAAAATTATTATTTTGCCCCTGCATTTATTTGAAAATACCCAGAAGGGTCTGCACGCACACAGGCACGCAGAACCCCCCCTGGGCGCTGACTCCCTCCCCCGCGACAGCCCCCGCCTCCCCTGCTTTTGCCGTCAACAGCCGTTTCCCGGCCAACCCAGGCCGGAATTTACTTGGAGAAGAAATCCGGCAACCTCCTCTCTTCAACCGAGCCTGCGATAGTCCATGGAGCAGCTCCGATCGCCGGGAATCGAGCCAAAGCCGGTTAGCTGCCATTTTGAGATCGCCGGATTCCGGCGAATTTGGACCGACCCACTGCCCAGAAAAGTTAGCCCGGGTCCTCCCCTCCCTTTCCCCACCAATTGCTGGCTGTGAAACACTGCAGAACGTCGGAATCGACGAAGAATCCGGCGAGACCCACGCTCCACCGGTCGCCGGATTCCCCGGTTTCCGGCAAAGAAACTGGTCCGGTCCCCCTCTTTTGGGCATCCTGAGTTCGATTTCGGCACCCGTTCGTCCTAAATTTCAGTCGTGTAAGCGGTGCAAATTACGGGTGCTCGGCCGCCACTTTCCGGCCACCACCGGCAGCGGTTGGACGAGGTAAACTTATGGTTGTACTCTACTCATTTTAAGCTTCGTTTTGACATATAATTTGTATATTATAATTGACTATTTGGAATTTACCCGGTTAAGAGCAATATTGTCACTAACTGTTACAAATAGGAATTGTGATGATGGGTGATATAAATAGGTATGTGAGTATGTTTTGGAATTGCTGTGGGTTGAATCGGTATGCGGAAAATATAGATTTGATTGGGTGACTTAGATTTTGTGGTTATCGCTAACGGTTACAAAATATATATATTATATGATATTAGTTGAATTAATTAAATTGTGGTGTCTACAGGTTGTTCTGTGGTATACAAAAATGTGTGTGACCGGCAGTTTGTGTGTTAGTCACTATAGAATGTGATTATGTGAATTGTAAATAATTGTTGAGAGAGTTGTGTTATGTGTTATTAGAATTGTTGTTTGATTGTTGAGAATTGATTTGATTATGTATGTGGATTTGGTTATATTGAATTAACTGTTGTGAATGTGTATGCTGAATTGATTGTGCATAAATTGTGAAATGGTGAGGTGGGTGGTGATGTGGAAATGATGTGGAGATGATGATGATGATGAGGATGTTGAGGAGGGTACCCTCGATTAAATGAAAGACTTTAATGCCACGATTCCTAGAGACCAAGGATCGTGATGATTGCACCCCATTCCCGCCACGACGCCTTGGGTGAGAAGGGTCGTGATGACTGGTTACCCTATTGCTTGTGATGTGAAATTGTTAATGAACAATGTGTGGAATTTATATATTGGTATGTGAAATGTATGTATTATGTTATTGTTCTCTGGAATAAATACTGGATATAATTGTGTGGATGAGAACTGCTTGGGCGATGAATTTTGCCGCCAAGCAGGGTGTTGCTAGCTTGGGCGAGGAATCATGCCGCCAAGCTATGGGTATTATTTTTATTAAATTTGTTGGAAAAACCTCGATGGAAATAAAGTGTGTTTGTATATGTGATAATTGAGAAATGTGTATTACTCTTGTGAATGTGATTGTCGGTAGCATATTTAGTGTAAATATGAAATCGGAACTACAGGTAGCTTGATCCCTTGTAGAAAGGGTATGTAGGCAGCTCAGTTTTAGACTGAGTCCAGCTACACCATACTTAGATAATATATTTGTTTAAATGTTGGATTGTGTACTGAAATGTGGTTTATTTGTGTGGGAAAGGCGTGCTGGTAGAATAAATTTTGTATAGAAATGTTTTTCCCTGCAGGTTATGACTTTTAGCATTTTGGGGAGTGTTAGAAAATAGCCGAAATGCTGTCGAAATTTCTAATAAAATTTCCGGCAGTAGAGAGATTCTTTTAGTCTGTTGGTTTCGTCGGCTTTGGAATAGTAGTGTAACGGATTTTATCGACTGCTTGTGGCTTAGTGGCAACATTAGGTCACGCAGGCAGGACCCTGGTGGGATGGGTCCTGTCATTCTAGCCCTATAAAACTGAGGTCTAGTAACTTCAATTTGATGGTCTTTCTTCACAGTTTCAAAAAAGGTCCATACTTCCAATTTGGCTCTATCCTGAATCTGTGGATGCATTTTTCAGCCAACCATTTCGAGTTAATTCTAGGGTTATTGAAAACCATACCAAAACAAATATGCTCATCCACAAATGTATTAACCTTGAAAGTTCTTCCATCCCTCTCAACAGAGGCATAAAGTAACCATTTACAATCCTTACCATAGTCATCTTTGCCTCCACATTTAACCCCCACTCTCATTCTATCATTACTAATGTACTTGATCATTTTACCTTGCTTAATCCCATACTCTATTATTGCTTTCCTCACCACTTGTACACTTGTGAACAACATAACTAACTCAAACTTAGGGTCGGCCATGTCAACATCAGCGTTAAATTCAGGCCACTGCCTGTGTCTGACCCTCTTACCATCACTGTCACTATTAGAATCACTTAGACTGTTCAACTCATTCATCTCTTCATAATCTGTTTCCTCCCCATCATTTTCATCAACATCATCCATAACAGGATTGTCATGGTTTAGCCCACCCCATTCAGCATTGTAATCGACATTCCTCTCAAAGGCAACATCATCATCACTCTGCTTATACTCTAATTGTACAAAATCAGGGTCTCTATTGTCATCACTCTCAACTCCAACCTCATTAGTTGCCCTATCCCCACCCTCATACTCACTCTCCTGCCCACCTACCCTCTCATCTTTTTGGCTTTCCCCACCCAAATGTGCACTGGTAGAGGGCTCAAAATGGGGTTGTGGGTTGTTTTGGCCACTAGTTGGGGATTGAAAAATGGGGTTAGGGACTCAACATGGGGTTGGGGGCTATTTTGGCCACTGGCTGAGGTCTCAACATGGGGTTGGGGTGCAGTCTGGATTGGGGTCATGCATGGTTGCTGAGTCTGGGTTTGGCTAACCATAAGAGGCTGAGTTTCACTGTGGGAAGTCTCCTTTTCATAGCACATTTCACTTGGGTCTTTGGGTCCAATAACAGAAGGGATAGTTTCTGGACGAGGCCTGAGTTGTGGGTTTTTGTTTTGGGTTTGAGATTTGGTTTGGGTTTGGTGTTGGTTTTTGGCTTCGGGTTGGGCTTGGGCTGGGACTGTCCAAGTCCTCCTTGATGAGTCCATAACTGCTAAAGGTTGAGGAGGATTAAACTTTCTTAAATACAACAAAGCCATGTTGTTTTCATGTAGGTTGTTACTCATCTTCATCACTTCTTTATCACCAAAAATGTACATCAATCCTCTATCATCATCTAACTCATAACGTGGATGCCTATAAAAAACCCATACATTATCCCTATAGCCTAATTGTCTTCCTAAATTCCGAATAGTATAAAAACTCATCAAATCAGGATCACAATGATCTAAATAGTCTACCTCCCCCCTTATGTACACATTTTTACCCTTTTTGACTTCAAAACACCCACTATGATGTACTTTGAGAGTGAAACACTTAGATCCAGGAGCTGCAATTTAAAAAAAAAAAAGGTCTTATAACATCATATTTAGTAAACACACAGACATGTACCTAACAATATATATGCAAGCATTGGGATTTTTACACCTTTACACCTCAGGTACCTAGCATTTTTTTAATTTAGGTGTGGACCACACATTAGAAAGGCATAAATTACCATCCAATGCAAGTCAATACACATGCAATTGTCAGTCCAACAATCTAAATTGCTTTTCCACATCAACTTGCATCAATGCAATGCAAATGCAAATCAAATAATAAAAAATTTCAGTCAAACACACTCACATTCAAACCCAGCCCCACTTAAAACCATAATTGGACAAATAGGAACCTCAAATGTTTACCAAAGCATCGCAGACAGGACCATAGTGGACCCAAACAAAAACACACATGCATTGATATTCAAACCCAAGGGAATATACAAACATTTTACAGATAGGATCAAACAGAGACATGTCCTCCGTGGACCCAAACGCATACATTCATTTCATTGATATTCAATCCCACTCCCATATAAAACCACAATCCATGACAACTTCCACAGAAGATAAGGAAATTTCTTTTTTCAAAAAAACCCTATAAAAAATTTAAAACACTTGTTAACCACGAAAACAAATACTTACGATATTTTGGATGGTCGTTATCTTCTCTACTATCAACCATTTTTTCTTGGTGGATTTTCAGCAACCCTTACTTAACAACAAAACCCTATTCTTTTTTGAAGGAACCCTAACCCAATTCAGAAACCCTAACTATCGAAATCGAAGCATTAACTGGGGGGAGCAAGTCTTTTTAAGTCGATTCAAATGTTTTTTAAGCAATTGATTAAAGAAATGATATCTATTATTAATTGAAAATGGATTCAAGATCCTAGGCTACGAAATAGAGAGATAGAAATCGGGAGGGGGGGGGGAATTTGATCGAATCGGACAATCCTAATCGATTTGGAGGTGTTTGGGCATGTGAAATTACATCACTTACCCCTGCACATGATCATCATGTGCTGATAACGGGTGATTTTGGACAGATTAGGGGTTAGGTAGGAACGGCGCCACACTTTCTTCAGTTTGGGTATTGGTTTGCCAAAAAAAAAAATTTAGGTACTCACTTGTAAAATCCGACATAGTTTAGGTACCTTAGGCGTAAATATCCCTAATAATTTCTTACATTTTTCATTTTTGTTAATTACTTAATTTTTGCCTTCAAATTTTGTCAATTTAATAGCTTTTTTTTTTTTTTTTTTTTTTTTTTTTTTTTTTTTTTTTTTTNTTTTTTTTTTTTTTTGCTTTTGTTTATATTCTTTGCTTACTAAGATTTTTTTTTTGGAATATTATCCGAATTTAAATTCTCTCACTTTTAATATTAAAAACAACTGTCATAATACAATGTCTCTTAACGGACAAATTAATGTTAGTCTTTTGAGGTTTTATAATAACATCTATTTCATTTTGTGAGTATGTGGGCATATTTAATCACCCAAGTTCACTTCCTTAAAGAATACTAGTTTCTGCTCATATATTACAAGTTAGTCGATATCAAATTGGGTTTATATCAGTATCACAAGTTAAGACACGATAAAAAAACGGGTTGGAACATGTTAACACGATATGTCATGATAAAACAAATATTAATTTAATTATTTCTTTATAACTAACTTTTTACATTAGTTTTTTTTTTGTTTTTTTTAAAAACTATAAAATTCATATTTTATTTCATTAGAAAATACCAACTTTTATATCTATTTATATATTGATATTTTGTTTTAAATTCTATCTTTTTTATTACTTATATTAGATGTACAATTTTAGTTTGTTTATAATATTTTGAATATTTTTAAATTTACAATTGTAATGCATATTTCTTTTCTTAGCCACGATACATATTTAATATAACTTTAATTCGTAATATTTTATTTATTTTGAATCCACAGTTATTAATTATGTTGAATTTTAGTATGCTAATATATATTTTTAAGATGTTTAGCATATCATTTGAATATGTATTTAGGCCTAGTAAAAATGAATTAAACATGGAACGAACACGCAACGATATGGCACGAATATAGTTTAACATAAATGCTTAACGGGTTGGGTTCAGATTCAAAAAAATTTGACACGAATACAAAATAATATGACATAAATACAGTTCAACACGACATATTACCAGACTTAATTTTTACCATTGAATCGAACTTAATATTAACCGTTAATTATTTGACTTATTTAGGAGAGTCTAGCTCACATTGATTATTGAAAATAATAATAAGAATAGTTTTGATAGTTGATAGTTCGCTTTGACTTAAAGCTATATAAAGAAATATATCAAATATTTAATAGTTTTGTGACCGATAACATTTTAATTTCATATTTTATTAAAAATAAAAAATAAATTGAGATGCTATATATTGCCGAAAGAAATAGCTATACATAAATTTTGCCTCTTTGGTAGAATTTATTAGCCGAATTAAATTCCTTTATAGCCACGAAGTCCACACAAATTTAATGGGATTTTCGTTTCTGCCGGGGAAATTTATTGATTCATGGTCTCACAAAATTAAATTAAACCCGGTCATAGTAGCAATAAATGTATGGATACAAACGAATAATAAATAAATCAATAAAATAATATTACATTTATAGTATTTTTTCTTTTTGAAATTTTGTAATGAAAAAATGTAGAGCCCACTAACCTGTCCCCACAAGAACACGTTTAGTATTATTATTATTAAATATTATAAATATAATAAATGGTAAATACATTTGGTCAAACTACTAAAATTATGTCTGGCTTATTTATTGTTATTTATTTGTTACTTCAATCCAAATGTCCGTTTTAAAATATGAATTTGTTATAATTAGAGATTCAAATTGTAGGAATCATATTGTAAAAGTCCAATTGAATAAAATATGTAATAGATAATCTGTCATCGTCCATTAATAATTTTTTAACAGTGTAGAAAATATATCACATTGACATAAAAAAATAATAAAAAAATAATGAGAAAAACACTTTTAAACTTGATTGTTTATGTTTTTTCTCTAAAGGTGCTTATGTTTCCGACGAAAAAAAAAAACCTTTGCAAAATATTTTTGTAGAAGAAAAAATTTACGCTTATATTGATTTCTCTGTTTATGCATACATATATACTTTAAACATATTGATCTTGTTGTCACAAATCGTATTAAGGGAATTGTAATATAATATTACAGATACTAAGAGCACTTTCTAATTTTCTACTATGACTCTGTTTGGTATAATTTTTATTTTTGTTTATTTTCTGTTTTTCCAAAAGTACTTTATGAAAAAACTAATTTTCACTGACTTTAATAAAAACAAAAATTTATGGAAGCTAGAAGCACTTTCAAAAAATTACCTAAACATTTTCAATAGCAACTTTTAAGCTCTAAAAGATACTTTTGACTTTCCAAAACCTATGCCAAATATGACTTAATCTATTTGAAAAACAAGTATACTAACTAAACATCTTCAAATTAATTTGAAACATATATCATATCAGGCCCCCTCAAGTGAGGCAGTGGAGACTTGTGCACTTCGAGCTTGAATCTAAACTTGTGGAAAGCTTTTCTAGATAATGACTTTGTAATGCAATCTACCAAATATAAAGATTAAAACGTGACTGAACAATACCATCAGCTACCTTTTCACCTACATATTGATAATCAAGTTCAATATGTTTTATTCTAGCATGGAAAACATGACTAATTGACATGTATAAAGCACTTAAATTATCACAGCAGAGATGAACAAATTTATGATACTCAAAACCAATTTCATGAATTAAGTTAGACACCCACATCAATTCGGCTGTAGTATGAGCGAAAAAAGGATACTAAGCTTTAGCACTTGATCGAGCAACTGTATGTTGCTTTTTTGAACACCAAAAGATACAATTTGCACCTAAATAAATGCAGTAGCTAGATGCACTACGACGAGTCTGCCCAATCAGCATCAAAACAACCAAAACTATTTGATACGATATTGAACCACAATCTAAACCATTTGATCTCAAAAATTCAAACCTGTGAGAGATAAATTAAAATTGAGTTATATACTTTAACAGCCCCCATTTATGCGTGGATAGAAAATGTTTTGACGAAACCCACATAACAAAGTCCAACACGTTAAAGAGGAAATAATTTGAAAAGCTGACACTACCAGATTTTGAACCATGACCTCAAGTTCTGATACCATAATGAAAAAAGAACCTTTGCTAAATATTTTTGTAGAAGAAAAAATTCACACTTGTATTGATTTCTCTGTTTATGCATACGTATATACTTTGTACATATTGATCCTACCGTTACAAATCGTATCAAGAGAGATTGCAATAAAATATTAGAGATACTAGAGCACTTTCTAACCTCCTACTTTATTTATTAAAAAACAAGTATCCTACCTAAACATCTGCAAATTAATTTGAAACAGATATCCTATCAGTTTCCATTGAGATTCTAAATCTCTGGAAAATAAAATGTAAATTTTTATCTATTCAGAAGCTGGGAAGCAATATATTTATATACTACAAACTCTAGCCTCATAAAGTTTTCACTAACATATTGGAACTAACAAATGAGCTTTTTCTTGTACCAAATGATCATATAAATAGGCTCTAACACTAATCAAGCTAGTTTGAAGATCCTATGCCTATTATTAATCAAGGCTTTTGATCAACGAATTACCTTGCTTGTAGAGCAAAATCCAACAATCTTCACTTGCTTTAGAGTAAGTTTAGGAATATGATCCAATTTGGTCCTCTTCCAATAAAAGCCTAAATTTGAACTTCAAGATTAATAATGTATGTATTAAATGTATTTTTTCTTTGTAAAATAATAGTGATTAATTGATAAAATTTCTTGTCAATCAATTAATTTATTTATTCTCTTGATCTATCAAGTCCTTTGACAGACCCATTGCATTAACCAATGACTTTTATATTCGAGTATTGAAATATATCAAATGATGTTTCATATGAAATTATATACCAATATAGAATCTCTTGTTCTCTTTAGATACTTGAGCATATATTTCACTATATACAGCTTTTCTTTGTAGGTTCTGAATGGAATAGCCATTTGGTGGAGAAGTATCAAACAAACCCAGGAAATTTGATGTTGATTTAGTGGAGTTAATATCCCTTTGGAAATCTGAATGTGTATAACCAAGGGATTCTAGACTCCTAGTGGAATATACTAACATATAACCCCTCATTCTTCTTACATACTTGTTCATATGCTTCACTGCAGTCCAATGTTCATTTCTAATGTCTAATTGGTATTGACTCGCTACTACTACTACTACTACTTTGTAGCAAATATTTGACCTAGTGCACAATATAGCATACATAAGACTACTAACTACCGAATCACAAGGTCTTTTACTTATGGATCATGAGTTTTGATCATTGCTTTTTAGAAAGATGAATTTCATGTCCAAATAGTAAGATTTCCCTTTTGAATTTCTTTAATTTGAACTTTGCTACTATTTTATCAATGAAGGAAACTTGGGAAAGAGCTAACATTTTATTCTTCCTGTACTGCAAAAGCTTGATTCCTGAATATAGTTAGCTTCACCTAAGCCTTTCATATCAAATTGATCTTTCAAGTAACTCTTTAAGCCTGACAATGTCTTCAAATCTTCAATTGCTTTTCTATTTTAGACTTATACTCTCAAAACTTTTCAAAAAATTACAGACTTTTAGGGCAGTAGGTAAGCATAATCATATCATGAGTAGCTATTAGTAAAAGTCATGAAATACTCATATCTGTCTTTTGCTTGGATGCTTATTAGCCCACATAAATCAATATGAACCAATTCTAGTTGTCTGGTGGTGTGATTTCATTTTGGTCTTGAAGGGTCACTTTGTCATCTTACCTTCCAAACAAGATTCAAATACAAGTATAGGTTCAAAGATCAAGTAATTTAAAATTTCACTTTTAACAAAACCATATTAGAATCAATATGACCTAATCTCAAGTGCCGAAGATAAATTTTATTTGAAACAATCATTTTCTTTTATAAAGGAAGGTGCTTATCATTTGTATTTTCTATGACATTGAGATTATAAGATAAATAGTTAAAAAGTAAAGACCATATTTATAAACTCTCTATAACAAATAAAAGTATCATTACTTTTAATTGAAATTGTAAATCAAGCTAAACTACTAAACCATGTTTAAATAAATAACTAATAAAAAGTAAATTCTTCTTAATATCTTGAACAAATAAACAGTATGATAAACGAAAAACTTTATTTTTAAAAGATTACTATGCTAGTCCTACTGTCATTATAGAGACATATTTCTTGTTTCCCAACTTCAAGTTTCTCTGTCATTTACTGAGTGGGATGCTTTGTTTGAACCATTGTAAGGAGTAATAAACATGGTTAAAGGCTCCTGAGTTAATGATTCATTTATAATTGTAATATCCATTAAAAAAGTTCGTATAACATATAAATTACCCATATTTGGTTTAGGAAAATCCTTATTCTAGTGCCACAATAAATTATGCACTTGAAGCATTTTCCTTTTAGCTTCTTCATTGCAGGTAATTTGGTAATTGGATATGCTCCTTTATTCTTTTTGTTCATTTTTCCACATTTAAGTTGCCCTTTAGGTTTAAAAGAACACTCAATATGATAGATATTTCCTAGCTTCACTATAGATTGTTCATCACTCTCAAGCTCGTGCATTGACTCAATAGAAGTATGAAAACCATTATGTAACGATTCCAAGATCATTTTAATATGCATCTTTTGCTGCAACTTAGCTACCATCACTTTTGCATAATTAATGAGTGACATTATCGCAATACAATGTTCTCACACACTTTCTCCAATCATATTAGAGTATATTGCCTTTATAGTTCTTTGTCTTGCAGAAATGATGCTTTGAGCAAACATCCCATCTAGAGCCATGATCATTTTTGTTCTAGATTCCATTGAATGACAATGCTGGCTAGAATACAACAACCAATTGTAGTACTTTCACATTGCCAATCTACATACTGCATCTTAGTTTCCTCAAATGCATTATCAGTGGGCACTTGGTGCTTTAAGGTTGTCATGATAAACTTGAGAATCTCAAACTCTAAGACTATAAAACAATTGGTTTTTCATTGGCTGTAATTAATTTCATCCCTATGTTTTTGACTCAAAATCATGACTAGAAGGTTTAGGATTGACATTTTTTTGAAATTGAAATTGCACATATTTTAACAAGTATTTTCACAATAAACATAAAAAAAAAATATTTTGTAGAACCCTTTAACTACTTATGTTTATTGTAACAATAATTTAGCTTTCTTCATAAATATTTACGTTGGGCAAAACATTTATGAAACACTAAATTTTGAACATGATATGTATATTGTCCTACCAAGTCAGCTGTTAGAAAATGAGGAAGGTTACAAACGGTCCACGTAAGTTCCTTTCTTCTTGTAGCTTTTGGGATCAGTGTTAATTCAACATGATATCAGAGTCAAAAGATTCAGCAGTCATAGATTTGAAACTCAATGACTCCACCCAAAAATAAAAATATATACGAACCAGAAATGAAAAAGAAAAAAGGTGCGCTGAAAATCCACATATATGGACCTAAACAGATTTATATATGAAAAAGAATAATAAAAATAAATATAAAAAATATAATGATCTACTTTCTATCAATTTATTTTTTTAAAATCAGTAGAAATCTGACCTTAGCAAGCTGAAGAAAATGGCCAAATCCAATGGTGCTTTTCAACCAGGCCACTTGCGACAAGGTCCTCACTGAGGCCCTCAAGAACAAGTTCATCATCCTTTGTTAGATCCATTTTTGCAAGATCGCCTCCATTCGTTCTAGTAGCAACCAAATGTGGTCCACACCGACATTTCCAAAAATATCCACCAACCTTATATATCCCACATGAGCATTTAATACAACAAGCTAGACACGTCCTATTAGGAACGATTTAGTACGATGCCCAATAGTATCATAGGCTTGACCTATCACGTAATAGTCCGTGGACGATGGGTTTGCCCGTCGACCCGAATCTTTGTTTTTATATTTATATGTGCATGGGGCTTTTTTTTTATCATGTAGTGTACATATGAGGATGAATAAACGAACAGCTGTGAGATTTTTATTTTTCAGCCATGGTAGCTGCCACATCTGGCCATGGTGGGGTAATGTCGGCGGCTGTTGAATTCAATTTTTTTCCCTTTTTGTTTTATTTTTCACTTTTCTGTATAATTCTCCACACCCATAGATAACCGGCTATGGCCTAAGGATTGCTGAGGAGATCCACGGTGCTTGTCCCCATGGATGTTTTTAGGAATATTATAAGAGATCTTAAATTAAAAATAAGATAAAAGAGCATTTTAATAATTAAAAGTAAAATGGAAATCTATATATATAGAGACGTAGCATTTTATTAAAAAAAATATTAGAAAATTTTAAATATTTGGCATTAAACTATTTGGATCCAACAGTACCAGGTCAGCTGGTACAACGTTTTATATAAATATATTTCTCATGATAATTTATATTACATATAATGCTTTATTTTTTATTACAAATAAAAAAAGAAAAAAATTTGTAGCTATATAAATTTGAATTTTTATTTTAAAAATGTACTTTTAATAATTTTACTATCGAACAAAATCTACAAATGATCAATAAAATAGTACTGAACGTGATAATTAATGAAATTTATGAGTCGGTTAAGAAGATGATGACACTGGTTTAGACGGAGCTAAATATATCACGACCATTGCATTTATGTATACTGATAAAATGTCTCTTAATCAACAAGCACTGTCCTATAAATATGATAACTACCAAAACAATGTAATTGTCAATCCCATCAAAATAATTCATTTTTTGGAATTAATTGGGGAAATATCTCCCCTAATAATAAATCTATGAGAGTAGAAATTGAAAACAATATAATAGATGAAAGATTGGACGTTGTTTATAACGGAGTTAGTTTTAAATTTAAATTTTATTTTTATTTTTCTCTACTAATTATATGTAATTTGTTTCATGTCAAAGATTAATTAGTGGTATTTAGAGCTAATAGCTTCTTTTTTTTTCCCTTCTAATTTTATAGATTTTTTTCTTTAAGATTAGTAGCTATTCTTCCACAACATGGGCTGGCCTTTTAACACATGTTTATTGTCCAAAGTGGGTCTGTCAGGTCAATGTCATGAATTTATTTTCTATATAATTAAAAACTACTTTAATAATGACCTTTTAGGCAACGTGGAACATATAGCATTTTTGAAACAAATATATTTACACAAAACGCATAATACACGCATATAATTAATTTCAAAATACTTAAAAAAAAAAAAAAAAAGAAACCATGAAGTTCATGACATATGTTTAATTGAAATGATGACAACTTCCATGTATGATATGCAACTTTTAGTTATTTTATCTCCTAGGATGGTGATAGTATATTTTTTCAAGTTCTACAAATACATGATGGAGTTTTTAATTGGATAGCTCCACTGGTTAAAAGCCATTTGTTGTTTTGGACATTTATAGTACATGTTAAATTGGGGATAAAGAATTTTCTACAGGGATGATTGAATTGAGAATTTGGAGGTTAACACCAAAAATCATTACTGAAACTGTCCCGAAGGAATAACTAACTATATATGATTGTCTTTTCAAAATTACTTTTGATCTAACAAAAGGAAAAACAATTAATAATCTTTTATTTATCCTTAAGTTAAGAGAAAGATTTCCAGGTGAATCCTTTTTGCATAATTTTCTGTTAGGTGACTTTTGTGCATAATTTTCTGTTGACTTGTGGTGAATCTGAATCTTATGCTTAATTTGTTTAAATTCCAGATGGCCAGTATTATAGTATGTCTGCTAATTATGTCTGCTAGTTACAATCTGATGCTAATTCCTTAATCATGTGTGTCCTCGATAAACTCCACATATCAAACAAGCATGTTAGTTCGTATAGCATGTCAAATTGGACTATTACCAAATGTCCTTTAATATTAATTTAAGCTATGCTTTTCTTTTTATTCAAATTCATGTACATACACGCTAATCCCAACATGAATACGTATATGGATTAATTTACCCAAAAAAAAAAAAGAATACGTATATGGATTACAACGATTATCATTAATAAGTTGAAGTGTGTGTGTGTATATATATATATATATATTAATAAATCTAAATCAATAGAAAGATTTTACTATGTAAGTCACTTGTATATATAAAGTTTATCTATCTCCATCATGATCTACCACTTTAATTATATGCAAAAATATTTATCACCACATTTTGAGAAATTGTTTTTTTTTTTTTTTGAAATATAAATGTATATCACTTTTCATGCAATATTGGACTAATCAATAACTATCTATACATATTTTAAATGGAAATAAGTGGTCATTTATCTTATCTTCCACTTGATAATGACTTTTACAATCATGTAATTGCATCACTTATTTCCCTTAAATTATATGCTTAGTAATCTTTAATTTCAGTGTCACACGGAGGACTTCCATTGAAGTTAGTTATTCTGGTCTTCCATTCACTGCTAGTTTGATTAAATAGGTAAAACAAATTTAAACAGATCATAAAAGGCCAAAAGAGCGTGAACTAACAAGTTGCCGTCTTCTTTGTGTAAGTAATTTATTTAACTTAATTTATTGTACAGTCATAAGAGAATTTTGGGATGAGATAAAGTAGAAACTTGAAGAATATAATATATATATATATATATATATATATATATAAATTTTAGTACGGAGATATCTACATATTCTGAATTTTACTTAATCTGTTTTTAATAAAAATTTTAATAACTGATAATATATTTTACCAATAAAGATGTTATTAAAAACAGCTATATAGATTAATAAATAAGTATGACAAATACTTGAGTAATAGCAGAGGGATCAAATTTGTTAATCAAAATTATATGACATTATCTTATTGAATTCAGTTTTCATCAATTTTGTTTATTTTTTTTATCAACTACTAAATTTATATTACATCATCTTTGTAAACAAATTTAGTAAAAAAATATGGTATCTCTAGCATGTGTGATGCATAATGAGAATCAAAATTATTGTCCAAAAAAATAGTGATTTAACTACTGAACTACCATAAAAAAACAGAGTGCTTTAATTTAGAGTACTAATTTTGGCTGTATTTTAATGGATCTAACAAAAACGTATTTGGACCACATATTTGATCTGATTTAAATATAGCATTATGGTATAATTTTATATTTCTTGGTGGAATTTAGATAGGTTTATAGTTCCAATTCAAAGTGCACTAAAGACACCCGGCCGTTTGTCCCATTAAACTGCTATTTTGACACGAAACAGATTAACAGACAGGGTAGAGCTGGTGGGGATGCAATGGGCAACGCATATGAGTGAGTGGAGCAGAAAAACCCTCTTTCAGAAGCAAAGCAAGCCCACCATTCCCAAAAAGCTTCATAACATTCCATGTGGATTCTTGGTCTGTCATCATCTAAAGCTTGCAGCGATCTCATGCCTACTTTATATTCTATAATTCTGTTCCTATAAAGGGAAATTTGAAAATGTTGAAATAATTGATTCCTTTTCGTATTTTCTCAAGCAATGATATATATGATATACTAGTAACCTAGTAGGAAGGTTTTGGAAAAGATGAATATCCTGTTTGGAATTGCTTTTAGAGTTTCAAAATTCATTATGAAACAATCAAAAGCTAACTCAGACGTTTGGTAAAAGTTTTCGAGAATCTAGATGCTAAGCTGATTTTGAAAAACTGCAGGAGGATAACGTCATATAGTCTGATTTTAACTTTTCCCATTTGACTGTAAGCAAAATATCAATTTTGACCTTTATTAAAAACACACACATATATATATATAGGACGGCTATAAACTCCGCCAGTTGGGTTTATACCGTTCCCGCCTCCATTGTGTTCAGGACATGCGGGTTTGAAATTGCCATCACACGTGGGCAAAATTCTCTCCCTTCCCGTTCTGCGCACCAGATTGACCTAAAATTTACCCCAAGGTCACTGGTATCCCACCCCCGCAATTGAGCCTCGGCTCCAAAATTCTCCCCCCCCCCTGGTCTGCGCACCAAAGCCCTCCCTCCCTCAGCCTCGCGGAACCTCAATCGATGAATCTCCTCCCTCCCCGAGCCTAGATTTACAGAGCCCAGCCATCGAGCCTCCTCGATTGATTCTCCTCCATCGCCACGATTGTCATTTTCGTGGAGTATAACTTTTAAATGTATATAGTTCTTGCACAAAATTATCACTAGAGTTACAAAAATAAAAAATAAAAAAAATTAGGGGGCAAGGCTCGATCCGGGGGGGGGGAGGGAATTTTGGGGAAGCCTTGTGCGATCGCTGAGCACGTGATGAGGGGGTCGGAGACGTTAATAACTCGCCAGTCGAGTTTTGTAGCTGTTCTATATATATATATATATGTGTGTGTGTGTCCTTTTAATATAATTCTGGTAAATAAAAAAATTATTATTTTAAATAAAAATTTAATAACACTACAAATAGTAATAAAAATAATAAATTGTTTTACAATAATGTAATATTAATAATACTAAAAATGATGTAATAATAATCAATATTAGAAATTGTTTTACATTAATGTAATATTAATAGTAACAAAAATGATGTAATAATAATCAATATATTATTTAGTCATCTTCTATATAATCTATTAAAATTTTACTTTTTCAAAATCCTCAATAATTTTTTCCTCTCTTCAAAATATATATATATATATATTAATTTTATTTATCAAGTTAAAATTTAATAAAATATTTTAAATATGGATAAATACTTCTTTTTTATTCTCCATAAAATTTTGAAAAAATTACACGTGAAATACCTGAACTATATCGGATTTTACACTTAGGTACCCAAACTTTTTTTTGTTGCAACCAAGTACTTGAACTCACAATTTTCATCCACATTAATACTTTTCATCATTTCAGTTCAATTTTGTCCTTAAAAATCATGTACAGACCACATAGGGAGGAAATCCAGGAGCTTGCAGCATCTTTTCCTCTCTCTATTCCTCCATCTTCTTCTTTGATTATTGGGAAAATTACATTTAATACTGGAATTATTTTTTGTTACGAACAGATACCTGAACTCATAATTTTCAACATCGTTAATCATTTTTGTCATTTCCGTCTAATTTTGTCCGTTAAAATCAAGTGCAGACCGCGTGGGAAAACAAACTCTGAGGCATTGGCATCTTTTCCTCTCCCTGTTATACGACTAGTACACTCATATTCTCGCTAAATCCCTCAGCGGTACGATCCACGTCCACGTCCTCGGCTGCATTGTCATCGCCAATCCAGAAAATGTTGAGCACATGCTCAAGACCAGGTTTGATAACTATCCCAAAGGAAGCCTTTCTCCACTATTCTAGTGCTCGACATCATGTCCGCCGGGATCGAATCCAAGTTGATTCCGCTTTTAACTTCAGTTGCCGCCAGCAAAGATGTTTTGGATTTGCAGGACATGTTCCGGCGGTTCTCGTTCAACAACATCTGCAAATTCTCTTTTGGTTTGGACCCTGGCTGTCTCCGGCTATCGCTACTGGTGTCGGAACTAGCCATAGCTTTCGACCTCGAGTAGAAATTGTCGGCTGAGCGAGCCTTGTCGACTTCTCCGATAGTGTGGAAGACGAAGAGGCTTACTAAACTTAAGCTCAGAAAGAAATCTGAAGGAAGCGATTAAGCTCGTCAACGACTTAGTGAGAGAGATAATCAACGAGCGATGAAGAATGGGATTCTCGGCACATAATGACCTTCTCTAGAGGTTTATGGCCTCCATCAACGACGAAGAGTATCTCCTAGATATCATTGTCAGCTTTCTCTTGGTCAGGGGTGATACAGTCGCTTTCGCTTTGACCACCTTCTTCTATCTGATTTCGCACCACCTCGAAGTCGAACGGGCATTGGCGAACAGATACCTAAAAGGTGCAGTATTTGTTGGGAGAAGTTCTCACCTGGGATTGAATTGGCCCATTTGAAACCTTGCAATCATATTTACCATCCTAATTGCTTGCTTCAATGGATGCTGGATAATCATAACTCTTGCCCTCTGTGTAGAGGTCCCATATTGAGTCCTTATTATATTAAGTGAATTGATTAATTAGTTTGTTTCTAATCTTTTTTTATTTGCTTAAATTAGTGTATTTGTGTACAATTGTTAAAATTAAGGCTATATTCATCTGGCATCACATCAGGTTCATGAGCCCAGACCCACACGGACAGCAACAGCATAGCACTGCTCATGACGTTGTGGTGCCTCCATGGACCTCAGCGAATCTGGAGTTGTCGAAAGAGGCTTGACTGTTCTTGTGTAGTAGGGGTTGCCGACGGTTCGACGATTGTGGCCGGAAGGTTTTATGATCTCTGGATTTTCATTCTAATTTGCGGAGAATAGAAGAAATGGGAAGAACAGGGAGGGGAAAAGACACCAATGCCCTGGGTTTCCTCCCCACGCGGTCTACACGTGATTTTAATCGAAAAAATTGGACGGAAATGGTGAAAAGTATTAACGTTGTTAAAAATTGTGAGTTCAGGTATATGTTTGCAACGAAAAACAATTCGAGTATCTAAGTGTAACACCCGATATAGTTCAGGTACCACACGTGTAATTTTCCCTTTAAGAAATATCTTTTAAGCTTGTGCCGACCTGTCAATAAAAAGTAATATTTCTTTCTATGTCTGATTTTAAAAGCCAAAATATTTTTCAATCTCTCCAAAAAAGTTTACTGATGTTTCTTTGAATTAATTAAGCAGGTTTTGGTCATCATTGAGTTGCAAATTGAAATCTAATATATGGGTCTATCTATTTCCTTACTCTTATCAGCGTGACAACATTGAAGGAAATTCTGGAGCAAAATATTTTTGGTTTGACGGATATATTGAAAACATTTAGCTTCAACAAAGAAGATTCAGAAACAGTAACAATACTGTCAAATATTGGGTCCAGTAAAATGGTTACAGAAAGGTCAATAAACTTCAAAAATCAGGAATCCAAAGAATTGAAGCCTGATGAAGCATCTGAATACAAATCAATTCCCGGTCACCAAAAAGATTCAGATTCAAAAGCTTCAAGGCTTAAAAACCTATAAAAATTGCAGATACGAAAACCCACAATTTTGCTTCCGGAACCAGTGATAATGTTTTTCCAAGGCCAATTAGCGAGCTCGACACTGCTGCAACCAAGCTTCAGAAAGTGTAAAAAAGTTACTGGACCATAAGAAACCTTGCAGACTATGCAGTTGTAGTTGAGGAACTTTTGTTTGTACCTTAATCATGATGGATTTTTGCTGTTGGATTTTATTTTATTTTTTAAGTCGTCCTCTATTTGCTTATGTTTATTTAGGTTTTTGAAGGTCGAAGGCCTTGGACTTTTCTGCTCTGAAACTGGTTTTTGAAGGTGGAAGGTCCTCTGTTTGCTTATTCAATCTGATGGCCATTGCTGGGTAAGCTCTGAAGTCGAACATCACCACCATTGGGCCTTTGGTCCTTCCTGCTTCCGAGCAGCTGTTGTTCCTGATGACACTAATAGGCCGAAAATCTTTCAACCCGAAGTGGAAGCCATACATCCCGGACTTCACGCAGGCTTTTGAGCAATTCTACATCCACACCAGAGGTCGAGCTGTGATTGATGAGCTGCAGAAGAATCTCCAGCTGTCAGCCGAGCACTGTGAGGCTTCCAATATGACTCTACATAGGTTTGGGAATACGTCGTTGTCTTTGTTGTGGTAAGAGATGAGCTACATGGAATTGAAAGGGAGGATAAGAAAATATGATAGGATTTGGCAGATTGCTTTCGGGAACGGGTTTAAATGCAACAATGCTGCTTGGAAATGCAATCGGAGCAACAACAAAAAATTTGCGAAGTGCCGTGTTTGTCGAAAAAGGGAGGAATAGGGAAAGGAAAAGACGTTGCATGCCTCTGGATTTCCTCCCCACGCAATCTGCATGTGATTTTAACAGACAAAATTGGACGGAAATGAAGAAAAATATTAACGTGGTTGAAAATTGTGAGTTCATGTACCTGTTTGCAACAAAAAAAGTTCACGTACCCAAGTGTAACACCTGATATAGTTCAGGTATCCCACTTGTAATTTCCTCTTAAATCTTATATTATCTAATAAAATCCTCTCCAATTTTTTTTCCCACTCATTCAATAAACACACACACACACACATATATATATATTCTTTTAATTTTATAATATATATTTTAATTTTACTTATGAAGTTAAAATCTAATAAAATATTTTAATCTATATACAATCTATTGAAATCTATTCTCTCTAAAATCCTCTTTAGTTTTTTCATGCTCATCCCTCTCTCTCATATAATTCTCGTGAAAAAATTAAATGAGATATCCAATATATGCACTCTATAATCTAATAATCTTCATCCCATGTCATTAAATTAGACCTTTAATAACACATACAACCCCTACAATTTTTGTGCCCTCATGATACTTTTTTCACTACCCATGTAAATTAATATTTCCTCATTACCAAAGCAATGTAACTTTCTCTTTTTTCCATTACTATTGCAGATCTTCCCTTAATCCTTTTCTCATTTTGTTTTCATTCTTAATGGAATCTAAGCCGCCCACAAAAATTTTAACGAATTGCACAATTTCAGCTTCAAATTGGATTAAGAATATGAATCAGTTTGTATTTCATATCAATACTTAACTTATATTGTAGATATATATCTAACGATGGCTGGGAACGTAGTGTCGGTTTTCCAAAGCAACACTAGAAAATTAAATATAGTGTTGTCAGGTTGTAGACAACCCCTGGCAATAATAAGATGGAGAGATTAACAGCCTTGAGTAGTTTAACAAGATGAACAGGTAGTTGTATTATCTTTTCCTATCCTAAAAATGTATAGGTTTTTTTACTTATTTTGTTATAAATATTTTTATAGGAAAGAAGAATTTATGCTTATGTAAAATGATCTGTTATGAAGATGTTTATCAAAATTGTGAATGAAGGAAATGTCTATACATAAGCAAGTTAGTTCTCTCTGAAAGATAATGGTGGTGGATACAAAACAACTAAACATTCATATAGGACTGAGTTCCAGTGGTCTACTTCTATTTGTGAGAGGAATGAACCAATGACAATTCCAAAATATGGTTTTAACTTTCGTGGTTTTGGTGAAATCATTGGAAGGATGAATGATGGCAAATATTAGTTGGTAATTAATTTTTTACTTTCATCTTAATTTTTACATTTTGTTGCTGTGTTTGCTATACTGACAAGTAAATCTTTATTGGCATGTGTGATTGCTAATTTATTTTGTTATCACAAGCTTGATGGTTTCAATAGAGATGTGAATCTACATAAAAGGAATGTTATAGATGTTGAAAATATTCATTATGTAAACTATTTCATTCTTAATTTACTGCTGCTAATCATAATTTTGACATTATATCCTCTCTTGTGTATGTCCTTATATAAAAAGATAAAACTCTATGGGATGACTATGCAAAGATGGTCAGTTTTTATCTTGGACAACATACTGATGGTTTTGTTGCTCTCATAATTCAGTGGTGCAAAATTAAAGACTTTGCATGTTCTAAACTATGTAATGATTCTTTAATCTTTACCATTTATATCCTTAACTTAGAGTTTTTTACTAAATCTTAACTTATTTTCTTATAGGTAATTCAGGTCCATGTAATATATCTAAATCTATGTATATATCTAGGTTATTCATAAACTTTGATGCCCAAGAATATGTTGACTTCAAAAATAGGTATTAATGTAATGTTATTACATTTGAATTAATAGCAGATGTGATGGTTATGATTTTATCAGTACGAGTCTATGTGAATATATATTTAGCTTTTCTGAAGCAAATGCTCAAGTTCTAAATGAAAGTTCTTCCAAAGGTGGACTTTCACTGCATGATGAATTTTTGAATTTATCTCTGGTGAAGACCCTCAATGAGATTAAAATTTTTCCAAAGGTTATTATAATTTCTAAACAACATATGACTATTTATTTAAACTTTACTATTAGCTATTTATGCATTGTAGCATGTTCAAAATGCAAGTTTAGGTTGGATCCTATGTTACTATTTGTTATGCTGTGAGCTTCGAAACTAAGCATAAATAGTGTTACAATGCTTGCAAGTGATGTCTTAAGAAAGTGAGACTTGATGACCAAGGCTTTTACTGTGAGAAGTATCACAAGATTGTGCATGATACACAAATGAAGTATTACATTAATTTTATTAATTTAATTTACCATAAAACGTTTGTCAATTTTCCATATAACGCAGTTCTATGTTGAATCTCAGTTTTTTTTTCTTAGCAGCATAGCTCATTTGAATGTGGTTGATTATGAAGATGATACTGCATTTTTTTTCTTTAACAATGTTAAATACAATTTCTTTTGTGTAACTACTGCTAAACTTTGAGAGCAAGGGATCAAAGTGAGTTCTCATATACAATAATTAATCTAAATTGACTAATTTCTCATTTTTTTTTAATTTTCAACTAAACTTTTTAAAATGTGACATGTTAAAGGACGAGATGCCACCAAATTTTTTGATAGATTGAATGCTTTTTTGGAGAGGAAATTTTTGTTCAAAGTTCTAATGAAGAAAATTACTGAAGGAGATAGCAACAAAGAAATAAGTTACACTATTGTTAGAATGGCTTTAGATGATGATCTTATATATGCCACACAAATCAAAGTTACAAATATATCCATTTTTTATCTCTCATTCCCTTCAATTTATCATTGTTGAATTAAACATATCACTTTACTTCAATATAAAATTTTATATGGCAGTTAAATTATCTATAAAATCATATTAGTTGGGGTATTATAGATTTTGACAAGTTATAATATGCATATGGTATTTTTCACATTGTACATTTAAAAAAAAAATTTTTGAAGAGAATGGCTTGTCAATTTCTTTCAAGATTTCATATTAATTATTACACTTTTAATAATTTAAAAATAATTCAACTGCATATAAAGTTCAACTGCCTCCATCTTCATTCCATCAAAATCATAGCTCTCATGTGCCCAACTCCTCTGTGAATTTTATTTTTCAGTCTTTTAATTCAATAGTTTCTATGAATAAACTGTGGCATTATTGCCTTGGTCACCCTTCACTTGATGTTTTGAAAACAATTACTAATCAGTGTGATAAGGTCATTGTTTCTAAACACAATGATTTTTTTTAATCTTCATGTCCTTTAGGGAAATCACATCCTTTGTTTGCTCTACCTTCCACTAATAAAAGTCAAGCACCTTTGGAATTAAATTTTTCAGATGTTTGGGGTCCTGCCCCAGTTTTATTAATTGATGGATATCGATATTATGTTGTGTTCATTGATACTTTTTTCTTGCTTCTCATGGGTATATCCAATGAAATTAAAATCTAAAGTTACTCAAATTTTTCTTCGTTTTCAAAAAATGGTTGAAAACCTTTTTCAAATAAAAATTAAAAGTTTTCCAATTGGATTTGGGGGGGGGGGGGGGGGNGGGAATTTGACCTTACAATTTTTTTTTGCCACAAATGGAATTGTCTTCCAACATCTTTGTCCTCACTCACAATCAAAATGGTCGAGTGGAAAGAAAACATCATCATATTACTGAGATGACTCTGTCTCTTCTTGCACAAAGTAGTTTGCCTTTTACTTTATGGTGGCATGCTTGTACTACTGCCACATTTTTGATAAATTGACTTCCTACCAAAATTTTGAACCATCAGTCTCCATAACAAAAAATGTTCAAAAAACAATTTGATTTCACTTTTCTAAAATGTTTTGGCAATGAATCTTAAATGTTTCTTAGGCCCTACAAAACAAATAAATTTTCCTATCATTCTAAAAAATGCATTTTTATTGGGTATAGTTCTAAACACAAGGGCTATCAATGTTTAAGTTTAAGCTCGAAAAAAATTTACATTACTCCAAATGTCATTTTCAATGAACTCTCATAGCCATCTCTTGATAAGGCTAATGTACCACCTGCAAATGCAAAATTAAAATTTTCAATGCCTAATATGTGCTCTTTGGTTAGACAGGTCCACTCCTCTCATAATCCTAAGTAAGACCCCTCTAAACATCCCCTACTAAGAGAGCTATGCGATGACACCTATTCAAGACAGTCCAACACAACATCACGGTTTGGTCTTTTTTCAACAACTTATACATTTGATGAGACTCCCAGCAATATCTCGGGCTCCATGTCTCCTAAGAAGTTGCCTTTTTCCGACCATTCGGCCACCCCAGTTGCATCCCCAAAGCTTATCATAATCTCTTCACCCACATGCTGACTTGCCATCCCATTGCACTTACACTTTCACACCCACTACCTCCCCTCCTACTTCTCCTGATATTGTTTCCACCTTGCCTGGCATTGATCACGACACACCTGGACTTAAACTGATGATAGATCTTCCTTTGTGAGAAAACAAATCTTCTCACCCCATGGTCACTCAATCTAAACAAGGAATTTTTAGAAAAAACTTTTTCTTACTGATAATACTATACTAACCATGTTGAGCCAGTTACTGTATGTGTTGCCTTGCAATCTCCACAGTGGCTCAAAGCAATGGAAGATGAATTTCAAGCTTTACAATGGAACACAACTTGAACTCTTGTTCCTCTTATACCGACTATGAATGTTGTTGGTAATAAATGGGTCTTCAAGTTGAAACGGAATAGTAATGGATATGTTCAACAAGATAAAGCACAGTTGGACACCAAAGGGTTTCATCAAAGTCCAGGTATTGATTTTTCATAAACTTTTAGTTCGGTAATTATGCCTTCCATTGTTCAAATTGTTTTTCAAATTGCTGAGACTAAAGGCTGGCCAATCCGACAATTAGACCTCAATAATGCCTTCTTAAATGGCATTTTAAAATAGGACATTTATATGGCACAACATGAGGGCTTAATCAATGAGCAACATCCTGACTTTGTTTGCAAGTTGCATAAATCAATATATGGGTTGAAGCAAACTCCTAGGGCTTGGTATGATAGCTTGTGCTGTGCATTAATTCTTTGGGGTTTTAAACGATCTCTCATGGAAACATTTATATTATCATATTAACGAAGGCATATTGTGGATCTTAGTCTATGTTGATGATATAATTGAAACTGACAGTTCTTTTTCTTTTATTAAAGTGTTTAAACAGAAGCTTTATTCTCAATTTTCTTTGAAATATCTTGTTCCTTTATCCTTTTTTCTGGGTATTGAAGCAGTTAGGGACTCTTCTAGTTTATATTTGTCTCAGCCCAAGTACATTACTGATCTTCTTCGAAAAACTAGTTTGGAAACCTCTAAGTCCACATGGACTCCTGCCAGTACATCTACTCAGCTTAGGTTGAGTATTGGCATTCCATTTAAGGACACCAAAATGTACCGAAGTACCATTGGAGCACTTCAATATCTCACTCTTACACGACCTTAACTGTCCTTTATTGTGAACAAATTGAGTCAATTTATGCATCAGCCGACATATATTCATTGAATGTCTTGCAAACGGATTCTTTGATATTTACAAGGCACGAGACATCTTGGTATACACTTTCGACCTACCTATTTTTATCAATTGTTTGGCTATATAAATGCTGATTGTGCATCGAGTATTGATGATCGTCGATCTACGGGGGAGTATTGTGTATATCTTGGTGAGAATTTAATATCTTGGTCATCTAGAAAGCAACAGGTAGTTGCTCGATCTAGCACTGAATCTGAATATCATGCATTAGCTAATGGAGTTGCTGAGGGTGCTTGGATTCAGTCTTTATTACAATAGTTGCAATGAAGCCTGTTCAAGCTCCTGTTTTATGGTGTGATAATATAGGAGCAGGGTCGTTGGCATCTAATCCTATGTTCCATGCACGAACTAAACATATCGAAATTGATGTTTATTTTGTTCGTGATAGAGTTGTTCAGAATAAAATAGAAGTTCAATATGTTCCAAGTTCGTATCAAATTGCTGACATTTTTACTAAGGTGTTGCCGAGCACTCGGTTTTGTTCTTAAGATCCAAGCTAAATTTAAGAGTTTTTCCATTTAGCTTGAGAGGGAATCTTGGAGATAATAGTATAAAAATTTGATATTCCCACGGTCCTATCTTTTAGTAGTATGATAATGTTAAAGTTAAGGGTTGTTTATACTTCTGTAAGCTTTAGATGTTGTACCTTGGTGCTACACGGCTTTGCCTTTGTAATTTGTATATATACTTCTCATAGCAATGAATATAATCAAGCTTCCATATTATTGTTTAAGTCTCTTATTTTTACCTTTACAAACCCAGTTCTCTATTTTAAACAAATCCATCGGAGGGCCAGCAGCCCAATCGCATAGGTTGAAACGCTCTTGAACCATATAAATTTCCAATTAAAATTTCAAATATAATCAAAAACAGCAAGCAGTTCTTCAGAAATTTTGACAAATATATTTGACTAATGATCTAACTCTTACATTTATCTAATCTAATGGCGTAAATTTATTATTTTCTTAATACCTTTCAAATGTTTATACTTATATCCAAAAACTATTTATTTTAAGTAAATAATTAAGTGATAATTAATTTTCTGTACATAGAATAAATTTCCAATCATGTTTCTCTCCTTATTTATTTGGTTATCTCTATAAAAAAGATTTTCCAAATTTCATGCACATTTCTTTCTCCTTAGCTAGTTTCAATTTTCTATGAATTGGGTGATAAAGTTTTCAAATGTTTCAAACATATGAAGACCTTGCCAATTAATTTTCATGGATGAATGATGATGGTGAAAATTAATATTGTTGACTCTGTGTGTATGGTGGTTAATTAAGATTGACAAGCCATGTGCCCAAGAATTAAAATTTCATGTAAAGTTCTTATACTATGATGGTAATCTAATATTAAAAAAGAAAATTAAAATTGGTGGTTCTACTAAACAATGATCACAATTTTCCTTCGATAACGATTATACAAGGTTTCTTCAATTTGTTAAGAGAGAATATATCAACTAACAAATTATTAAATTATTATCCCTCTTCTTTTCATTTATTTTTACTCCAAAAAAAAAAAGCACAAATATATGTAAGATTAGTTCATCAAATTCCAAAGCTTGTCTAAAATAAGAATCAACATCCCTCGTTACCATTATCTTCAATCTAAGGGAAATTAAATATCCATGTATGCTGGAGGTGTAGTTTGTGCTTTAAATTATTGAACAAACTCCTAACACATGAAACTTTGGAACCCGAATTCATATGTATATATATATATATATATATAGAAAATTGAAATTGCTAATGTCTATTGTTTTGCAGAGTTGAGAAGAGATAACACTACTACAGAATAGGGTCAAAGACGACGGTAAAAATCCGTCGTCTTACGTGTTTAGACGACGGACACGAAACTGTCGTCTAATGAGGCGTCGTCAATACTAATAAAACATCGACGACGGTTTAAAACCGACGTCTAAAACGTTACTGAAGCCACGTGGATGCCACGGGGCAAATATATAGACGACGGTTTAATATTGGAACTGTCGTCTATGTTAAGTATAGACGACGGTTTCTATATAGAAACCGTCGTCTATGTTTTTTTTTTTTTTTTC
>QANX01003481.1:0-71411 GCA_003254975.1 Ochetophila trinervis
GCAAATAAGCAACTTCTGTGGGCCCTTTTCCACTGCCACCGACACTTCAGCTTCCACGTGGAAATGAAATTCCCCCAAAATATTTCAATGGATGCATGTGTCTTTTTATTCACAAATTAATTGAATTTATATTCCTTTTTACTCACATCATGGATAGAGTTCACATAGTAAATTTTACAAATTATTGAAAAATTTATTCCACTGCTCACACCCGCTTGGTCCCTCCTCTTAGTCCCATAATATTCCTCCCCACCCATTCAGCACTTTAGTGTGGAAGCTTTTGAAAATCTTGCAAAACTTCACACGCAAACTTATTTTCCCATAGATTTTGAGGTTACCAATCTATTGGTGAACTTGTATTTAACAAAAATCAATTCAAAACCCATGGATCTTTCGCCAAATTCGTCAGCTCTCCATCACTAAAATTCCAAAAATTTACTTTTGGAAATTTTCCCTAAACCTCATGTACCTTACCCAAACCGTGCATGTCGAAGCAAATGGGCTATTGAAGACTAGCCATTAAAGGACCTCTATGGAAACTTAGAATTTGACTTTGAGTTTTTGAGTTAAGATCAAGAAGATGTAAGTTTTGGACCTCAATTTGAGTTCTAAATTGTTTCAAGAGCACTATTATTATGATTTAAGCATTTATTTATTTTTTTTTAAGAAAGAAAGTTGATTATTGGGTATACAATGGCTGCCATGGATTTTAGGAATGGGGGAGTTCTTCAGTATACTTTATTTAATATCTAAACTATTCAAAATTCATACTCTTGCTCTGGTATAAACAAATGGAGAATATGTTTCTTTGCAACCTGAAGTGATATGAAAAAATAAAAAATAAAAAATTACGAAGCTAAAACTTTTTTTGATTCCTCCATTTAAAACTACCGACAAGTATTATTCAATAATTATTTTGGGCTTAGATTGGCTAAAATGGGTTTAAAAGAGATTATGATACGTTGAACAGAGATTTTAGTTAATTTAGGGCATGGAAAACAAGGTCTACTGTCAGAATTATGTTCTTCTTTGATTTGTTTGGACACATTATTTTTGTCAAATACATCTATTTTGTTTCAAAAATGACTATGAAATTCGTTGTTTAAATTTAAACACCCGTGAAGTTTCAAATGCATATATCCTGCAACCAACTAATTAAGAGTGTTTTGATGTGTATAATCCGACATCTATGGATCTCATTTTCAGTAATTTAATATTTATGAAAAATTAAAACTGTAAATAAATAAAAGATTTGAAAAATACCAGCTGTGCAGAAAAGAGATTTCAATCGCAAGAGTAGAATGGTCGGAAAATAATAATATCGGAGAACTCCAACGATAATCAAACATAACCTTAAATAAATTATTAATTAATTGGGCATCTTTAAATCTTTTATTAAAATTCATATTTTTGAAATCTTCAACGACCACGTACGTCAATTTCCTAATATAATTATATCATACATGGTAAAAATTAGGTGGAATTATTTTATTGGAAATCAATCCAAAGGAATATAAATAAATTTCAAGGGTGTTCATCAATGATTCATGGAGGTAATAGGAATATGGGTACGTACGTAACACATCCTAATTTCTTTCTTTGTTCTTAATTAGTCGCTATTTTATTTAGAGTGAAAGATTCCAAGTTAGAGAGAAAACATTTCCTCGAGGGTTATGCTATAGTGATTGCGAGTTGGATTTTGTTTGGAATAACGATTGATGTACTATGGTGGATAGCTCATTTAGTCTAATGTATTTTAGAAAACATACTTGCATCATAGTAATTATAATTTTTGTGCAATATTTTCTGAATATTTAAATCAAAATTACATTATGATGAATTGCTTACAATTGGCGGAGCTCTACCAATTGAGCTATATCTCTCGAGCCAAGTGGAGCATGCATGAAAGAGTCAAATGCTTTTTTTATTCTTTTCTTTGGCACAGCTTGGCCATTCTGGACCTGAACTAGAGACCTTGCTCGTGAAATAAAATAAGTACCTTATTAGATCTAATAAATACCTTTTGTCAGAATTGAAAAATTTTGGCTAGGTCTAAATTCTACAACGGAGCCCTTAACGAAATGTAATTTGTTATTAAGTCAATCCATGCCCATTAATAGAGAAATGATGGGAATGATAGAACCTTTGAATATATATATATATATATATATATATGAAAATGCTCTCTATAATATACGGATTTATAGAGATTAGTTCTCTCGCTTAGTGTATATGAAGATAAAAGGTTTGTCTATGGTTTAGATATCTGTACTATTTTAAAATATGGACAATATGGGTATGATTACTCACCTAAAGTGACCATTGTCTAAGTTGATTCAAGTTTTCTTACTATGGGAATATGAGACATCATGGACAACTTTTACGAGTTAAGAGGATCATCGTCAAACCAAGTTCATCGACTAATCGAGCTAGGAGCTAGGGTAGGTAATCCAACTCATGAGTATGCTCAGACCTGTGGTACCCACATTTTAGCAGAGTCGCTATATCGCCTCAGAATATGGCCGAGCTATATCACATCTGAAGCCATGTAACATTTGGATCTATATCTCATTAGCAGAGGCTACACCGACATGAATATACTGAGACTAAAACTTATAAAGGAAAGTAACATACTCGAGGGTCAAGACATATAGAAATCCTAATATCCTTAAAACCCTACGGTTTAGTCCATTGGGCTAGTGCAAGTTTCCTTATTCTATTAGGATACCGTTTCCTAACCCGACAAGGAAATAGTTTTTTGATCTTAGAAAGAAACTATGTGCTAGGGTTAGTATATAAGGACCCTCATATTTAGCAAGCGAAGGTACGCTTGTATAACACACATAATAATTCTGCAAACTTTAGTATTCAAAGATCTATCCTGACTTGGGTGCAAAAATATCTTTGGCTGGTACAACATGAGTGCCCCAAAGATTTTCACTTCACGTTCTTGTTTTGTTTTTGCAGAATTAGGTTACTATAAAGACCAAGGATACAACAGATTCAGATGGTGTGAAATTGTGCATCAATAGTTTGGTGCCCTAGGTAGGAAAATTTCAATTGTTGAGTTACGATTCATATATCACCTACTATGACGATGATATCCATCCATTAACTCAAGAATAGATAATGGCATTCTACGTCGCATATGAAGATTTGCAAGAGAAATGTGATCAAATAATGTGGCATTTGATTACAACCCTGGATCATCCATTCAAAGATTTGTTAAAAAAGTGGTAAAAAAGTCTTCGAGACTAGGTCATGCATGTTTCAAGTCTTTTGTGCCACAAAGGTAAGCCCATATTCTAGAACAATTTCTTCGTGACAAGAAGAAAAAGACTAAAAAAAAATGGGTTCTCGATCTGGCAAAGTTCAGCATGAAGAGAAACGACTTTATTTCCAGAAGGAATTGTCTCGAGAAAAAAGTGTACCTCAAGTAAAAAGGAGATTGTTTAGAAGAGTAGCTGATATGAAATATGTAATGGAGTATTCTTAAGATAGTTGAAGAAGCAGAGATGAAAAGAACATTAGTTCGACGGCAAGTGATTGTCAACTTGGTGTGGATGCCTTTTACCAACTAGATAACCAAGAAAAACCTCTGTCTTGGTTCGTGCACCAAAGTATGAATTATTCGGTGGAACCACTAACTTGTCAAAGCATGTGACCCACTATCACAACATCATGTTTATGCTTGGAATACCAAAGAAGAAGGGAGAGGCAATCATGTGTAAGATTTTCACACCATTCTAAAACGGACAGCTTTGTCATGGTTTAGTACTCTAAAATCTGAGTCTATTGATTCTTTTGAATAGCTGATTAGGCAATTCAGGAATCAATTTTCTTTTAGCATCGCGATAAGGAAGAAGGCCAATCACATGTTCACTATCACTCAAGGGAATAGAGAAACCTTGTAGACCTACACAAAACTTTTCATCAAGGAAATGGTTATGATAGTGAAGTGCAACGAATAATCACAGTAGAGGCCTTTTGAGAAGGTTTGCTTTGAGAGAATCAAAGAAGATGCCCCAAAAATGCCATAAGCATTATCAAGAGTAAGAAAATATGTTAATGTGGAGGAAGATATAAAGCATGAGAGAAAGGAGAGGCATATAATATAATGAGGGAAACTGTTGTTATGGAAATAGTCGAGCCCGTGCCTCGACAAAGGAGGAAATTACCAATTTTGTCTCGGGTCCATATAGCTAAAAACCAATGTGGTAGATGAGTAGACAAAGGAATTCTAAATCTGTTCAAATTTTATTCTTTGAACCTATCTCTAGATCAAATGGTTCAGCAACTGGAAGGACGGTTGTAGGTGAATTGGCCAAAGAAAATTACCATAGACTCAAGAATCCGAGATTGCACAAAATATGTGCGTTCATAACAATTATGGTCATCTCACGAGTGATTGTAGGCATTTGAAATGACAAATTAAGGTACTGATAAAATGGAGAATCTGAAGGAATTTATGCCTTTTAGCCTAAAAGAAAGTAACAAAGACAAAATCAAAATACAACATAGAAAAATAGCTAATGATGAAGGCCAACAAATACGAGCCTATGATTGAACCGTCAATTTTAAAGAGTGCAATTTCTCTAGGGGTGGAAATAGGATGGCATCTAAAATAAGTCACATAAAAAAGAGGTCGCATCTATTGGCATATCCTAGCGGAAGGTTCAAAAGTTGTCTCAAATACCCAAGATAAAATTTACAGAAGAAGATGATAGGCTTACATTTTCCTCATGATAATGCATTGGTAGTTAAGTTGTCAATTGTTAACTACCTAATAAAGAGGGTACTAATAGACAATGGTAGCTCGGTAGACATTATTTTTTATAGGCTCTCAAAAAAATGATGTATGCGATAAGAATAATGACAAGATTAATATGAATCTAGCTTTAATGGAGAAATAACTTATGTTTTTTGGAAGGTAGTGATGCTTGTGGAAGCCAAAATTGTATTAATGTATTCCAAAATGATGGTAGTTAATGCAAAATCGACTTACAATTATATCCTTGAAAGACCATGAATCCACAAGATAATTGTTCTCCCATCCTCCAATCATCACATGGTAAAATTCTCCTTGGACGAATGTGTCGAAACAATAAGGAATGATTAGTTTCATGCTCAAACTTGCTATGTTTAGGAAATGATAGGCTAAACTATGATGACTAGTAACAATTACAAAAGTTTGGGACCATCGCAGTAGAAGTAAGTAGTGACAAGTAGATAGAAGAAATGGTGTTAGATGAAAAAAAAAAGCATGATAAGATCATCCACATTGGTACAAATCTAACATCTGAAATGAAAATTGAACTAATTCAATTCTTGTAGGAGGGCCATCATCACTATTTCACGTGGGATATGTCTAATATGCAAGAGATCAATATGGAGGTAATTACTCATACATTGAATGTTGTTTCGAGCTAGAGACCAATAAAACAATAAATAAAGAGGTTTGCACCAGAAAAAAATCAAATGGTTAACAACAAATTTGACAGACTTGAAAAAAACCTCCCCATCCGATATGCTCAATACCTGATTGACTAGCAAACGTGGTGGTAGTAAGGAACTAAATTAGAGGAATCGAGTATGATAGACTTCATGGATCTGAATAAGGCATGTCATAAAGATAGTTTTCCATTATCAATGATTTACATGTTGGTGGATATGACTGCGGGACATGAAATGTTAAGCTTTCTGAATGCTTTTTCAAGCAACAATCAGATCTTTATTGACCCATATAAGCAGAAAAACCTCTCTCATGACTGAGAAAGGGATGTACTGAGACAAAGTTGTACAGTTCGAACTGAAGATTGCGAGGGCTACAAACCAGTGTCTCATTAATAAGATGTTCAATGAACAAATCATAAAGATAATAAAGGTTTATATCAATGACACGCTGCTCAAATCCCTTCACATGGAGGATCATATTAACATGTGAGATAGACCTTTGGGGTGTTAGAAAAATATTAAATGTGACTCAATCCCACCAAGCGTAGTTTGGGCTTCTCGACTGGAGTGTTCCTCTATCATCTTCTAACTCAAAGAGGATTAAAGGCCAACCCCAATCAAATCTGATCTTTACTTGACATGCCTTCACCTCAAAAAAAAGGAAGTTATGAAGTTTCAGAGAAAAATCTCAGCTTTGAGTCGTTTCATATCTAGATTTTCAAAATCGGTGCCATAAAAATTTAAACATATGGAAAGGATTATAATATTTTAACTGGACCAAAGAATGTGAAGTTGCATTCTAGAATTGAAGTCAACTTATCTCCACTTTTAGTAAAGCTGAGACAAGTGGAGGTTTGTAGCTATACTTAGTAGCCTCTAACACAACGATAAGTTCAGGGCTAACGAAGAACAAAGTGAATGAATAAAAAAAAGTATCACTAGATGCCGAGACGAGGTACTCGAAAATGGAAAAATTGATCTATGCATTTATTATGACTGTAAGGATGTTGTGACCATATTTCTAATGCCACATCATCGAGGTTCTCATGGATTAGCTGTTAAAGACAATTTTATATAAACTGGACTTAGCATGAAGAATGACACCTTGGGAAACAAAGATGAGGGAGTTTGACATCCGCTACGTACCTTGAACAACAATGATGTCTCAAGTACTAATCTGATTTCATAGAATAATTTGCTACGATTGAGGGAGAAAAGATGGAACTATAGGTGACAATCAAGCCATAGACTTTATACGTCAATGAATCATCTAAAGCCAAAGAGACTGGAGCTGGAATATTGCTAAAAAAATATGAAAAAAGAATTGATTGAATACACTTTTCATTTTGTATTCAAAGCATCCAACAATGAAACGAAATACAAGGCATTAATCGCAAGCTTCAGTTTGGCTTTGAAGTTCGGATCTAATTAGTTGTAGAATTTGAATGACCCTCAGTTAGTAGTGAATTTGGTCAATGGATCACATGTGGCCAAATATCATAAACTGGCTTCGTGCCTGAATAACGTAAAAGAGATTTTAGAAAATTTTGAAAAAGTGGAGTCGAAGCAGCTACCAAGGGATAATAATAGCAACGCTAATGCATTGACAAAAATCACTTTGGCAATGCTTTCAAAGAAGAAAAAAACTATTTGCGTAGAGTATCTACTCGAAAGAAGCATAACATAAAGGCTATTGTGCCAATAGTGGAGGAGAATAAAAACTACTAGATGATGGCGATCTAGGACTACATTATTAATGGCATCCAGTTAGCAAACAAATCAGAGGCTCAGAAACTGAGAATTTAAGGATGCTCGATTCTGCATATTTGGAGGTAAATTATACAAAAGGTCATTTTCAGGATCTCTTCTTAAATGCCTTAGACCAAAAGTGGCCCTAAAGGTTGTATAAATAATGCATGAAAGTCATTTTGAAAATCATCCGGGAGGAAGATCGATGGCTCAGAGGATCATGCTGCAGAAGTATTATTGGCCCACATTACTTAAGTATTCGGAAGAGTATTGATAGGCATAAAATGTTAATGATTTTAACTTTTATATTGAATTTAAGCTAGTTTATAATTAATTGTCAATGAAAAGAAAGACAAATGCTGGAATTACTGTATTTCTGCGCAACCTTTACTGAGAAAATCATATTTGGAGCTAAACTATGAGGTTTTGTGCGATTCCAGTTGAAAATAATTTCTAATCCAATAGGATTCAATTCTGCAAAGTTTCATTGCAATTGGTTTCGCCAATCAGTTCCAGTTTGATTTACAAAATCAATATTTCCAACAGTTGCGGCAGATTTACACCATCTCGGGGAAATTAGAATGTGAGTGTCTTCCTAATGTCAAAATTGTGTAAACAAGATATTCCTGAAAATATAAGACATAGACCTGACTTTTTCAACCAGAATAAATGAATTCGGAGTCCATTTGGTCATCCAAAAGGAACTTGAAATCTGTTAGGCAGTCATGGAAGATATAAAAGGAAAGTATTTTGGCTTACTAGGATGCTATTGATGATTGGACTGCCATGTCACCACACTTCAGCCATGTGTATAAATTTGCCACATCATATGCCACATGAGAGGTTAGATTATTTTTTTTATCCTAATTGGAATAATATTTAGAATAAAAGGAATTAGAATTAAATACAAATTTGATTCCTAAGGAGATAAAGAATGTTTCCTTAAACCTAGTGTGAACATGAGACACAAATTACCCTACTCTCCTTGAGGTGGCCGGCCATGCTAGGAAATATGGGAGTTTAAGATTGAGTTTACATATTATCTCCTATATTCTTTAGGTTTTATAAGGGTTTTAGAGTTAAACCTCTCCTAAACCTTCCCTATAAATACCATGCATTGTTGAAAGACAAGACACAATTTTCACCACCAGCCCTCACAGCTTCACTCTTAACTTTTCTAGCCGCACACTTTTTCCCTGTCTCCCCATTCTCGCATTTTGCAGCAGCTTTGTCTTAGGTTTTATGCTCAGTTTTTAAAGGTTATTTCATAGAAAAGTTGTGATACACAAAGCCTAGTGCAAGGGAAATTTGGCCTGCCATTGGAGGAGTCAACCTTGTGACTTGGATCATAGTTTGGAGAAGCCAAGAGGAGAAGATTGAAGAACGAATTTCAGCAGCCATCAACTTTGGATTTGATTTCTTTACTCTTATTCTTTTTGTAATTTGAACTATGTTGTCTTTTAATTATTTGATAGATAATTTTGAGATGATGTGTAACTAATTTTCTATGAGGATTATGATGTAACCCTATTACGATTATTTAGCATTTAATGCATATTTGAGTTTGATTCATATTTAAGGTTAATATTTCATTGTAGTTCTTAAAGCTTCCATGAAAAGGTAGATTGATTTAGTATTTATATTGGCTTAGGAATAAAGGATATAAATATGGATGGGCAATGAAATACATGGTTATAAGAATATTGCATGCCTTATTGACAACTTTGACAAGAACATATTGGGTTTGCATGTCTTAGGGCTTAAATTTCCATATTTATATTAGGAATAATTAAATACGCTGTGCTTGCTAGATTAGAATGCATTGAGGAATCAACTTCTAGTCACTTATGGTCAAAGGGGGGTTAACCTACGAATCTAAAATGCATTAGGGCTAAATAAGAGTAATAGTGGTGAAGTCATAATCCTTGTTTCTTAAAACCTTTGAATATCTACTTGCTGCCTTCTTTAATTTTTAATATTGCTTTATTTATTTACTGTTTTGCTACTCAACAACTACAAACAAAAACAACTCTTTTTAATTTTGTTAAGTTTAATTTACAATTAATTTAATTTCAATAACTAGAGACATTATTCCTCGTGGGATCAATATCGGTTTTCCTTTTAAAAGGAATCCACTTTATTACTTGTTGATTCGTACACTTGCGAGTTGATCTAAAATATACCACAACAAAAATACCCAAAGATGGGACAATAGGTTAGCTCTATTACATCAAATGAACTCACATATGTATCTAGTACTTGATCTTTCATCCAATGATACATGTACAAAAGGAAAATGGGCAAAAAAAGTTATATGGGGTACTCATTGGGCTAGGGCCAATTTCCTTATTCTATTAGGATACTGTTTCCTAACCCCACAAGGAAATAGTTTCCTAATCATAAAAAGAAACTATGTGCTAGGGTTAGTATATAAAGACCTTATATTCCGCCAGCTAAGGTAAGCTCGTATAACACATAATAATTATGCAAACTTTAGCATTCAAAGATCTCTCATGACTTGGGTGTGAAAGTATCTTTGACTCGTACAATCATGAGTGCCCTAAGGATCTTCATTTCACGTTCTAGCTTTATTTGTAGATTTAGGTTACTATATAGATCAAGTATACAACAGATTCAGATGGTGTAAAATCGTGCATCAATAGTTTGGTGCCCTAGGTAGGGAAACTTTCATGATATTTAATGTGTTCAATTGTTGAGTAATGATTCATATATCACTAATGGACACCCATAATGACTGTGATGCCCAGCCACTAACTTAGGAATAGATAACAGCTTTCTAGGCCGCGCCGCATATAAAGATTTGCAAGAGAAATGTGATCAAATATTGTGGCATCTGATTACAACCCTAGATCGTCCATCCAAGGATCCATTAAAAAAGGGGCAAAAAAGTCTTCGAGACTAGATCGTGCATGTTTCAAGTCTTTTGTCCACGAAGCTAAGCCCATATTCAAGAACAATTTCGTTATGATAAGAAGAATAAGACTAAAAAAAGGGGTTCTCGATCTGGCAAAGATGAGTCTGAAGAGGAGCGGCATTGCGACCAGTAAGAATTGTCTCAAGAAAGGAGTATACCTCAAGTAAAGAGAAGATCGGTTAGAGGAGTAGCTGATACGAAGGATGTAATGGAGTATTCCTGAGAGAGTTGAAGAAGCAGAGAAGAGAAGAACATTAGTTCAACGTCAAGTGGATTGTCAACTTGATGTGGATACCTTTAACCAACTAAATAACCAAGAAAAACCTATGTCTCGGTTCATGGATCAAAGTTTGAATTATTCAGTGGAACCATTAACTTGGCAGTCCATGTGACCCACTATCACAACATCATGTTTCTATAGGAACAATATATATTGCAGAAGCGTAAAATCAAACTCACAAGACTAATATGTAACTAAATCATATTATGAAAGATGAAACAAAGTACCTTGCACGTGGAAAATAATTTGACTTTCTGGATTTGATGCGTGGTATAACGAATCTACTAGATCTATGGTTTGCACCTGTATCTACAAGCTATCACCTGATCTACTACAAGATCTACAACCTTCCACCATATCTACTACTAGGATCTACCACCGGATTTGCTACTGAAATTTACCACCGAATCTACTAGATCTTCCAAGACTATTCTCAAGTAGTACAATTGAGTCTCGACTCTATTGTATCGCAGGGAAAAACCAAAATATTAGAGAATGAATATTTTCTCTAATATTTTCACTCTCTGATTTTTTATGTATTTTCTCTGAATTCAAGTTGGATCTTTTTGTATTATAGGTCTTTCTAATATTTGTATGTACAAATAATAAAAACCCAAACCAACTAATATTCTCAGTTTTTTTTTAAATTTAAAATAAAATCTTAACAGATATAACTATTGTTATCCTGATTTTATCTTATCAATAATTTAACTAGAGCACATAACAAATTATCTTATAATTTAATTTAATTTAAATTCAAATACAGAAAGAATTATCATAATAGCTAATATCTCAAGTGGGACCAAAAGGATAATTCCAACAATCTCCCACTTGTTATTGAGTACAAACTTGAGTATAATCTCAAGTCCATCTAACTCAATATTTGTGTCTTATATTCCCATAGTTGAGATGTAAGTTGTACCAGATATCATGAGCTAGTATGGGGATCTAGCATCTATTATTAATCAATGCTACTTATAGTTGTCAAACAACTATTTAATATGGTGCTATTCCAATAAAAGCTCTGAGTTGAACTCCAAGATTAATAATAATAATATTGATATTATATCTCTCCTTTATAAAATATTAATAATTAATTGATAATATTTTCAGCCAAACAATTAATTATTTATTCTCTGGACTTATTAGTTTCTTTAATAGATCAAATGCACTGGCCAGTGACTTCATTACACCCAAGTATTAAAACATAACAAGATAATATTCCATACAAATTCCTTATAGTTTAATTCATAAATACTGGTAATTTAAAAAATTACGTTCTCAATTCATCAAGATATTGGCCGTAAAATAAACCTCACTTATTGATAATTCAAAGAACAATAATCATCCAAATACCTATTTATAATAAACTCATGATTAAGAGAAGTAAAATAACCAATATATCTTGAGATTTAATTACTTTTTACAGAAATTTAACCTTAATTAAATCTCAATTTGATCATAATCATTGCAAACATAGTCTGCATCAATATTTTATACTAACCAAGATAAATTATTTTATAAAATATTGCAGTCTAAATAAAGCGCCTAACTTTCTTCAACAACTGTGATATCATTCATTGATTAAGAGAACTTATGATCATATCTTATGTAGACGTATCTACATGAGCATAATCAACATGAACCTTATTCTTAAAATATTAGTGTGCACAAAAAATTTAAAAAAAAATTACAAGACAAATCTTCAGAATTGCAGGCTTTCAGAAGGCAAACCATGAAAGTGATGATTATTTAGCATATTATAGTGGTAGTTTTAATCTCAAAGTTTTGAGCTTGAATTGCAGGCCTTCTAATACAAGACAAATCTCCCACTCTCTTGTGGGTGGCTTACTCACAGATTGGCAAATCTTCTTCTTGTTGGTTCTCCATTGCTCTTCTATGTATAGTCTCCGTTGGTTGGAAAATGAATGATTCGGATTCTAAGTCGTCCTCAAATTCTCTGGACTCACTTGATGAGGCTTGACTTTGATTCATAAAGCTTGCTTCTTGCTCCCTCTTCTTTCTCTTTATCTCCCTCAAAGTTTTGTTCATGTCTTGGTCCAAAAGAAAAACCTCGGGATATTCTTGGCTCATAAACCAAACCTAAACACCTAAAGAAAACAAGAAAAACAATTATGTAAGTAGTAACCAAAAACTAAATAAAAACAAGAAAATAAAGTCTATAACCAGTTAACGAAAACAAACTTTTCAAAAATAAACTTTTCTAATATAGAGTGCATTTTTTTTTATAAACTAAAACATCTAGAATTTAAAGCAAGTAAAATAATGCACAAATAATATTGAAATTTAACTCAAAAAAGTAGTAAACAAACCTCCCTGTCAACGATGCCAAAAACTTGTTGTGGTAAAATCAACTCGCAAGTATAAGAATCATTTTCAAGTAATAATAAAGTGGTTTTAACAGTAAACCAAGTATCGTACCTAAGAAAATTTTGGATTACTTATTCTAATTAAATCTAAATACTAACTTGAAAACCCAAATTTTTTTTCCAGAAATAAATTAAATTAAAAACTAAATTACTAAAGCAACTTAAATAAAACCAAAGAAAAGTAGAGAGCAAATTTTAATGAGTTTAAACCAATAATGATGAACAAAGGCTATGAAATTTACCACTAATTAATCCAATTTACTAATTATTATTCAAGAATATAATGATAAGAGTATTTGATAATTCATCCAAGCTCAATCAATGCAAATACACCAGGAACTAGTATCTATTCAACTAGTAGTAAACTCCCTAATAAGACACTAGAGTCATGCATTTCCATTGAATTTTTGATTAAGATTTTTGACACCTTTACTAACATGGGGGTCGTAAAAGTGTAAACTCATTGAATTTTTGATTAAGATTTTTGGCACCTTTACTAACATGGGGGGCGTAAAAGTGTAAACTATCTAATGAACTACAATACAGCCTAAATCATATTGCTTGAATCATCCATAATTTAATTATGAGCATTTAGATCCTAAATAGTTTATTGAATTATTAGAAAACACAAATACTTAAAATATCATTTAAAAACTCCAAAACAATTCTTGCATAACAAAAGTAAATCTTCATAACTAGGGCTTAATCCATAACCCTATATGAAGTTAGTTCATGATTATAAAAGAAAACATCATCATTAATTCAAAAGACATTATTGAAAGAAAAAAGTAAAAATAAAATAAAGTAAGAGTATAAGAAAAGAACGAAACCATGAGTTTGATGTAGTCAAGCGATCTTCAAGCATTCAATCAAGCCAACAAAGAGCCAAGAGAATGAAATAGAAACAATGAAGCCAATGGTTATGTCACTCAACCAATGTTATCTCCATCCTACTCTCTTAATCTTCCTACAACTCACCTCAAAAGTTTCTCAAAAGCTCTCTAAAGTTGTCTTTAAAAGGTTGTATATAATTGTATGAAGAGGGGTCTATTTATATAGGCCCTTGGGACTTCTTTTCTCTTTATTTTCAATGTGGGACTCTTGCCAAAGCACCTTTTTTAGCCTAATCAAAAGGTTCTATATTTTTAGCTATTCTTGCTCCACACAACGTTTATTTTCTCTAAATTCTTCTAGAAAGAATTGTAATTAGTCTAATTTATTCTTAATGAAACGTGTGATATGACATGTGCCTCTTTAGAGATAAATTAAAACCCTTTAATCTTCTCATTTAATTTTAGTCATAAATCCTTGAATGTCTTTTCAAGCCATAACTTGTCACAGTAATGACCACTGGATCTTCTCTTTGATGCCCTAAAATTAATGGTGAAGATTAAAGCTTCCAAGATTACAAAAATACCCTGAAACATATAAGCTTTTTGTACAAGTCTCGACATCAGAATCTAATCACATTTTTGGAATCGTGGGACCCTTAAGAATCTTATGCATGGATGAATCTTCAAAGAACTTTTCAAAGAATCTTTTTGGAATCTGCTATAATCTTTATCTGTTTAAGCTCAAATTTTACCTTCTATTATTTTTAATGCCAAATAATCCATTTTTGAGGTTGTTTTTACCAAATTCTCATTCTTTCACCTACATTGTAAATTCAACACAAATAAACAATTTTTTATAACAATAAGGCTAAAACCAACAAATATTAAGATTATAAAGTGGCATAAAATCATAAATATTTTAGGCCCAACAAATACCCCAAACTTAAGATTTTCTAGTCCGTAGCAAAGAAAGAGAAATAAAATAAAAATATAAACTTCTAAAAACAAAAATAAGTATCTTGATGGGGTGCCTCAAAGATTGTCTAATATGTGAACTCAAGGGTAATTTTCAAGTAATCATGTAAGTCAATACCTTATTTTATATTCAAAACATTTATTACTTTCAAAGTATATATGTGAGATCAAATAATACATTAAATATCAGTTACTTGAATAAATCTACATTAATTTGGGATTGAAAATAAAGTTTGAACTTTCATATGTTTGACATGATTAAATACTCTCTACTAATGTAGACCAATGTATTACCTTAAATCATTAGGGCTTTATAGACTTGTAATGTGAAGGTTAGAAGGTGGTGAAAAGCCAGAAAATGATTGGAAAATTATAAACAAAGAAAGAATATACTGCTTATCATTGTGTTTTCTCTAGTGAAATCCTATTCTCTTCTTTCTTTCCTTCAACTTCATAAAACTTTATGAATCAAACACTTTCACACTTCTTTATCTTCATTCTCTCTTTCTCAAGGAATTTTTTTTTTCTTTTCACTTTGTTTCGCTCTTTCTTTTTCTTTTGTAAAAGTTTATTCTTCATTTTTTTTTTTGCCAACTTTTTTTTTTCCTTCCTTTCCACTNTCTTCATATTTTTTTTTTGCCAACTTTTTTTTTTCCTTCCTTTCCACTAAAACCAATTCCACAAAACCAAACCCCAAACTTGTTTTCCAATATACTCCACTATTTATAGATTCACAAGCATATATTCATATAATCCAAATTCATGCTCTCTTTGCAATTTGTAAGAGGTAGGTAAATTTAGGCTCATAAAGGATACCTAAGTGGTTTTATGAAATAAATGCTCTAATATGCATATTTAATGCATCCTAAAGGCTCAAAATAAAGTACTAGCGGAACTTTTTTTTTTCGAGGTAGGTTAGAAAGGTGCAAACTCATATCAAATATGGCCTAAATCATATTCTCATAATACACCAATCTAGGATTTCACCTCAAGTAATAATCATGCAAGTTCTATCGTTCAGTGAGTTATCCTAAATTAATGTAAATTTTCTCCAAGATATGATCCAAGTCATGCAAAATTGATCAAGTGCTCAATAAGTTTTGAAAGTAACAACATGAGAATTTAACTTTAGGCATAAAATTCGATATAACACCCTTCTACTATCTAGGAATCAATTTACTTTCAATCATCTTCTTATCATTGGCCCTTGGATTTTGAAAACAACCAAAAATTTGAAAAAACTCAAAAACTACAGAACTTCATCAAACCCTTGGATTTTGGAAAACTAACCTAAATATAAATTTTTTATTGTAGTTTTCAAAAATATAAAAAAATATAAAATATAATTAATGCAAAAGCATGCTTTTCCATCCCAAACTTAAATCAAACACTGTCATCAATGTTTAAAATAGAATAAAGAAAACTCCCTTGATCATGGTGCAATGCTTCCAAAGCTCCAAAATCTAGAATGTACACAAGTTAAGCTCCCAAGTTAGATGAAGTGTGGCCAACTACAAAATCTTTACCTAGTTTCCAAACCTGGTTATGTATGCTCCATGCATTTTTTTCTTGTAAAAACCTATGAAAACACAAATCAAACAGTGGAATTAAAACATAAACTAGAAAATAAACTAAACCACAAAATAAAAAAGATAGAAAACTTGGGGTGTCACCCAAGAGCGCTTTTTTTAAGTCATTAGCTTGACCACTTTTTAAGCTCATGGATGCATGATTGGGGCATTCTTCATGTCTCGCCCTTTATAATATGGCTTCAATTTATGCCCGTTGACTCTGAAAGTTCCCAATGTATGATGTGATACCTCAAAAGCTCCATTCACCAAGACTTGAATAATTGTGAAGGATCCAATCCACCTTGATTTGAGTTTTCTACGAAACAATTTTAGCCTTGAATTAAAGAGTAGAACTTGCTGCCGAACTTGAAATTCTTTCTCGCAAATCTTCTTGTCATGGCATTTTTTTAGTTTTATCTTTATACAATTTGGCATTCTCATAGGCTTCAAGTCTAAACTCTTCTAACTCATTCAATTGCAATAGCCTTTTCTCACCCACGGCTTGTTGATCAAAATTTAAGAACTTGATAGCCCAATAAGCCTTGTGTTCAAGCTCCACGTGCTTCTCCAAAAACCAATCTATAGGGGGACATACCAATTGGTGTCTTAAACGCAGTCCTATAGGCCCGTAATGCATCATCGAGCCTTGCAGTCCAATCCTTGGGGGATGCATTCACGGTCTTTTCCAAAATTCTTTCAATTTCTCTATTAGAAATTTCTACTTGCCCACTTGTTTGTGGGTGGTAAGGAGTAGCAATTTTATTAGTGACACCATAATTTAGCAAGTAGGGAGTCAAATTGCCTATTGCAAAAGTGTGTTCCACCGTCACTAATAATAGTCCAGGGTATACCAAATCTTGTAACAATATTTTTCTTTAAAAATCTTAAAACTACTCGTGCATCATTAATGGGAAGGACACACACTTTTACCCATTTACTAACATAACCAATAGCAACTAGAATATATTTATTTCCAAAAGTACTTCAAAGAGTTCAACTTCAAGGATATTAGTTAGGGGCATCTCATCATTCTTGGAAATATTTTTTAGTCTTTTGGCACATGTCACATTCTAGTACCAAAAGATAAGTATCCTTAAATAAAGTGTGCCAATAAAAACCAGATTGTAAAATTTTTCCTAATTTTGTTTGTGCCAAAATGACCATCATATTCACTACTATGGCAACTCCTCATTATGGACCTAGTTTCATCTCTTGCAACACATCTCTTAATTATCCCATCAGATAAGATTTATAAAGATTAGGGTCATCCCAAAAGTATGTCCTAATATCCCTTAGAAAACTCTTTTTCTCGTAAGGCTTTTCTAAAGAATGAGGCATGATTTCACTAACTAAGTAATTAACTATATCGGCAAGCCATGGATTTCCTACTAACTTTTCTACCCAAAACACTCTCTTTTATTTCCATATCACTCTTGTCTTGTCCTTTACTAATTTCTAACTTAGAAAGATGGTCAGCAATTAAATTCACTACTCCCTTTTTATCTAAAATTTTGACATAAACTTTTTTGAGTAATAAAACCCACCTAATCAATCTAGATTTTGAATCTTTCCTTAGCCATCAGATATTTTATTACACTATGGTCAATATACACAATTTCCTTAACCCCAACAGATAAGCTCTAAATTTATCAAAAGCATCACCGATAGCATATATTTAATAGAATATAATTAAACCATTAATAAAAATAAATAAATCAATAAATAATCAATCTTAATCGATGGAACTTAGATGAAAAGATAAAAATAGATTATGAAACATCCGATCGCTGTGAATTTTTATAGGCAGGTCAAGCACTGATAGAGAAAGCTAATGCAGAAATTTCAAGGTGATCCAACGGTTTACATGTCCTCACACTCCTCAAGAATACAGGAGAAGGATTTCCACTCTTAGAATATTCTCGTGGCGTGTGTAGGCATGTTCAGAGGTTTCCAACAACCTACCACCATCCGATCTTTTCATCTCTGTGTCTAATTTATGTCCATCCTTGTCTCTAGCCAAAAATCCCTCTGGTTTTCTGTCAGTTGTCCAATTAGTGAAGTTCGCACAGTATTACAAGTTTGTATTTTTACAACTTTACATAATATCTAAAAAAATATTAAAAAACGTAAACGAAATAAAAAATCAGGAAGGAAACCTAATATTTGATCAGCCTCCCTGTTACAAACCAAAAAAAATACAACCAAACATCTAACAATGAATTAAGGCTACAATCATTCATCAGCAAAATTATCATTTATGAATAAAATTATAAATAATATTTCTAACATACATGAATCTGCCAGATCTTTTAAGACTATTCTCAGTTAGTATAGCAGAGTGTGGACTATATTGTATCTCAGAGAAAAAACCAAAATATCAGAGAATGAATATTTTCTCTAATATTTTCACTCTTGATTTTTTACATATTCTCTCTGAATTCAAGTTGGATCTTTTTGTTCAATAGGTCTTTCTAATATTTGTACGTATAAATAATAGAAACCAAAACCAACTAATATTCTCAATTTTTTTAAATTTAAAATAAAATCTTAACAGATATAACTATTGTTATCCTGATTTTATATTATCAATAATTTGACTATATCATATAACAAATTATCTTATAATCAAATTTAATTTAAATTCAAATACGGAGACAATTATCATAATAGATAATATCTTAAGTGGGACCAAGAGGATTATTTCAACAATTTCTGCTTGGAATACCAAAGGAGAAGTGAAAGGCAGGCGTGTAAGATTTTCACTCCACTCTGAAAAGGGAAGCTTTGTCATGGTTTAGCACTCTAAAAGCAGAGTCTATTGATTCTTTTGAAGAGATGATAAGGCAATTCAAGACTCATTTTGCTTTTACCATCAAGATGAAGAAGGAGGCCAATCACATGCTCACTATCACTCAAGGGAATAGAGAAACCTTGAAGATCTACATACAACATTTCAACAAGGAAAAGGTTATGTTANATCTTAAGTGGGACCAAGAGGATTATTCCAACAGTTTCTGCTTGGAATACCAAAGGAGAAGTGAAAGGCAGGCGTGTAAGATTTTCACTCCACTCTGAAAAGGCAAGCTTTGTCATGGTTTAGCACTCTAAAAGCAGAGTCTATTGATTCTTTTGAAGAGATGATAAGGCAATTCAAGACTCATTTTGCTTTTACCATCAAGATGAAGAAGGAGGCCAATCACATGCTCACTATCACTCAAGGGAATAGAGAAACCTTGAAGATCTACATACAACATTTCAACAAGGAAAAGGTTATGTTAGTGAAGTGCAATGATCAATCGTAATAGATGTCTTTTAAGAAGGCTTTCTCTGAGAGAATCAAAAAAGATTCCCCAAAAGATGTCATAAGCATTAAAACGAGCAAGTAAATATATTAGTTTGAATTAATTACCAAAAAATATATATATTTATATATTAGTCTGGATTAAGATATAAAGCATGAGAGAAATGAGATGCATATCATATAAGGAGGGAAAATGTTGTTATGGAAATAGTCAAGCCCGAGCCTCGAAAAAGGAGGAAATTACCATTTCTGTCTCAAGTCCATATAGCTAAGAATTAATGTGGTAGACAAGCACACAAAGGAACTCTAGATTTGTTCAAATTTTATCCTTTGAACATTTCCCAAGATCAAATGGTCTAGCAACTGGAAGGAAGGTTGTAGGTGAACTGGCCAAAGAAAATGATCACAGACTCAAGAGTCCAAGATTGCACTGCATTCATAACAATTATGGTCATCTCATGAGTGATTGTAGGCATTTGAAATGACAAATTGAGGCACTGATAAAATGGGAAATCTGAAGGAATTTATGCCTCTTAGCCTAAAAGAAAGTAAAAAAGATGGAATTAGAAGACAACATAGAAAAATAGTCGATAATGAAGGCCAACATATACGAGCCTATGATGGAAGCGTCAATGTTATACATTACGGTTTCGCTAGGGGTGAACATACGATGGCCGCTAAAGTGAGTCACATAAAAAAAGCCAAGGTCATATCTATTGGCATATCCTAGAGGAAGGTTCAAAAGTTGTCTCAAATACATGAGATAAAATTTACAGAATAAGATGATAAGGGCTTACTTTTTCTTTATGCTAATGCATTGGTAGTTAAGTTGTCAATTGTTAACTACCTAGTAAAGAGGGTGCTAAAAGACAATAGTAGCTCAGTCGACATTATTTTTTTATTGGCTCTCAAAAAAATGACGTATGTGAGAAGAATAATGAAAAGATTAATATGAATCTAGCTTAAATGGAGAAATAACTTATGTTTTACAGAAGGTAGTGATGTGCGTGGAAGCCAAAAGTGTTGTTAGATGAAAAAGAAGCACGATTAGATTGTCCACATTGGTACAAATCTGGCATCTGAAATGAAAACTGTACTAATTTAGTTTTTGAAGGAGCGTAATCACTGTTTAATGTGAAATATGTCTAATATGCAAGAGATCAATCCGGAGGTAATTACTCATACTTTGAATGTGGGTTCGAGCTAGAGACAAATAAAACAAAAAAGAAGGTTTTCACCATAAAGAAATCAAATGGTTAACAAGAAATTCGACAGAGTAGAAGAAAATGTCCCCATCTGAGATGTTCAATACCTGATTGACCAACAAACGTTGTGGTAGTAAAGAAAAAGAATAAGAGGAATCGAATATGTATAGACTTCATGGATTTGAACAAGGCATGTCATAAAGATAGTTTCCCATTACCGATGATTGACATGTTGGTGGATACAACACGGGGCATGAAATGTTAAGCTTTTTGGATTCTTTTTCAAGTTACAATCATATCCTTATTGACCCAGATATCCAAGAAAACCTCACATGACCGAGAAAGGAATCTACCGAGACAAAGTTATACAGTTCAAACTCAAGAATACGAGGGCTACAAACCAATGCCTCATAATTAAGATGTTCAATGAACAAATCATAAGAACAATGAAGGTTTATATCAACGACACATTGGTAAAATCCCTTCACACGGATGACCATATTAGCATATGAAATAGATCTTTGGGGTATTAGAAAAATATTGAATTGACTTAATCCCACCAAGTGTAGTTTTGGCTTCTCAGCTGGAATGTTCCTCGGTCATCTTCTAACTCGAAGAGGATTAAAGGCCAACCCCAATCAAATATGATCTTTACTTGACATGTCTTCATCTCAAACAAAAATTAAGTTATGAAGTTTGACCGAAGAATCGCAGCTTTGAGCCTGTTCGTATGTAGATTTTTGAAATCGGTGCCATAGATATTTCAACATATTGAAATGACTATAATATTTTAAATGGACCGAAGAATGTAAAGTTGCATTCTAAGAATCAAAGTATGCTTACCACCACATTTAGTAAAGCTAAGACAAGTAGAGGTTCGCAGCTATATTTAGTAGCCTTTAACAAAACGATAAGCTTGGGGTTGACGAAGAAGAAAGTGAAGGAATAAAAACCTAATTACTATGTTAGTAGAGTATCACAAGATGCCAAGACAATGTACTAGCAAATGGAAAAATTGAACTATGCTCTTATTGTGACTGTAAAGAAGTTGTGACCATATTTCCAATGCCACAACATCAAGGTTGTCATGGATTACTTGTCAAGAACAATTTTACATAAATCAAACTTAGCAAGAAGATGACACCTTGGGGAACAAAGCTAAGGGAGTTTGACATCCGTTACGTACCTTGAACAACAAAGAAGTCCCAAGTACTAGCTGATTTCATAGAAGAATTTGCTACGACTGAGGGAGAAAAGATGGAACTGTAGGTGACAATTGGGCCATAGACTTTATACGTCAATAAATTATCTAACACCAAAGAGACAGGAGCTGGAATACTGCTAAAAAAATATGAAAGAAGAAGTGATTGAACAGGCTCTTCAATTTCTATTCAAAGCATCCAACAAAGAAACAAAATACAAGGCATTAATTGCAAGCTTCAATTTGGCTTTTAAGTTCCTATCTAATTAGTTGTAGAATTTCAATGAATCTCAGTTAGTAGTGAATTTGGTTAATGGATCACATGTGGCCAAAGATAATAAAATGGCTTCATACCTGAATAACGTAAAAGAGATTTTAGAAAATTTTGAAAATGTGGAGGAGAAACAGCTACAAAGGGATAATAATAGCGACGCTAATGCATTAACAAATATTGCTTTAGTAGTGCTTTCAGAGGAGAAACAAATTATTCGCATAGAGTATGTACCCGAGAGAATCATTAACACAAAGGCGATTGTGCCAATAGTGGAGGAGGACAAAAAATACTAGATGATGGCGATTTGGGGCTACATTATTATCGACATCCAATTAACAAACAAATCAGAGGCTTAGAAACAGAGAATTAAGGCTGCTAGATTCTGCATATTTAGAGGTAAATTATACAAAAGGTCATTTTTTGGATCACTTCTTAAATGCCTCGGGCCTAAAGTGGCCCTGAAGGTTGTAGAAAAGATGCATGAAAGTCATTATGAAAATCATTCAGGAGTAAGATCAATGACTCTGATGATCATGCTGCAGGGGTATTATAGACCCACATTACTGAAGTATTCAGAATAGTATACCCAAAGATGGGACAAAAGGTTTGCTCTATTACATCAAATTCCATCAAATGAACTCACATATGTAACTATTCCTTGACCTTTCATCCAATGGGGCTGAATATAGCGGGAGCGTAGCCAATGACATAGGAGCAAAGGGAAAATGGGCAAAAAAGTTATATAGGGTGCTCTAGTCTTATAGAACCATTGTTCTCACCCCCACAGGTTTAACTCATTTCTCACTCCTCTAAGCCATGAAAGAAGTACTTCAAGCAGAAGTATCCAAGAAGACCATGAGGACAAGTGGGCTCCTAGACAAGCTAAATAACCAAATGATGAGACATACACAGGACAAAGCTAAGGAAAACTGTGAAGAAGCTTCAATCAACCTCGAATAATGTCAGCAATTTGCAGTGCAATATTATAATACTGGAGTTAAAACTAGACATTTTTGGTTCAACAATCTAGTCATGCAAAAAATATTCCAAAACACTCAATAGATGACATCAGTAAGCTTGACCTCAGTTGGAAAGGATCATATTGTATCACTAAGATAATCCAACTCGGCTCATACCAGCTGCAAGACATTGAACACTCCATGCAGCTAAAACTTCAAACACCTTCATATCTATCACTCATGTTCTTTCGTTTAGTTGCCTTAGCATTTCATTCATGTAAGATTTTTATTTTTATTTTATTCATCTTTCTTAAAGTGTCTCGGACTAGAAGGGCTAGAGGTACACTAGTCTTCACATGAAAAAAAATTTAAAATCTAAATAGAATGTCAATTTTCATTCATTCCACTTACATATTCTATGCATTGTCCAAATCAACCTTCAAGCAAAAGTGATCAGAATGACATTGTGTACTCATTCACCAATTTAAGAAATCTTGGTCATATACAATGTGCTGAAACTAAATGTCGATCTTGGTCCAGAAGAACAACAAGCCAGCAGCGGACTAGTAATGACTACAAACTAGCCTAAGATAATTACAAGCTAGTCTCAGGACCAGTATGCAACAAACTATATGTAATATGAAGATCATCTGCTACAGGGATTAAAACCCAAGGATTTTTGCTTATAAGGGGTAGATAGTGGAAATAGCAAATTAGATGCAAAGACTTTTTGCTCGACAAAAATGAAAATCCATATCATGAAGAAAAACAAAAAAAAATTTCTCTTATAAAAAATGTAAACATAACTTCTAAGATGACAACTTTCAAAAGACACCAAGTCATTCAGTAATTCATAAGAGCGTACATCATATAAAACAAACTTGCATGACATAAAACTACATCTATCCAATCATAGAGCTGAGGCTAACTACTACATTCAAAATTTATCAAAAACTAAAGGCAAATTTATGACGATAAAGAGAGAAAGGACAAACAAAATCATCGAGTGACCCTGGATGGATTGATTCTTTAGTAGTAAACTTGGTTTCCTTAACCCTTAACCTTGCAATCGAGAAGTGAATTTTTTTTAATGTCCAACCTCAGCTTGGTGATGACGAGTCTACCCTTCTGGAGTGGCTGCGTTGACATTTTGGTACATAGAGGCAAAAACAAAATCATTGGCCTCAATAGCCTTCAAAGTCTCACCCACTTCGAGTTGCATTGTAGCAACATTGTCACCTTCATATTGACAAGCCAATTATCTCATTATCAGTAGAAATTTAAGACAACTTATAACCTATTTCGTTGAATGAAGAAGCCAATTCAGACCATGCATATTAGGCACAAAATTTTTCTTCTTGTAGTCATGCCAACCCTTAAGCTCACCCTAGCCCAGCATCTTCGAGGCAAGCTTGAAGGCTTTCTTCATGATTTCCAATGCCTCATTCACCTTTCCAAGCTCCCTCTCGAGGTTTATGTGCTTGCCTTTTAGTTTTTATAGCTCAAACATTAGACCCAACTCCCTCTCCACGGCCTCGTCTCTCATTTTTTTAGCTTCAGCAAGTTCAATTTCTATCCATTTTAGGGTGTATTCAATGTATTTGTTCACCTTGAAGAGACTGTAAGCCCAACTCAAATCATCCTTCAATTTCTTATTGTTGGCTTCCAATTTCTAGCTCTTTCGTGCTATAGTAACAAAGTTTTGGGTGAAAAAAAGTTCCATTCTAAGGATTTTGGACGAACTCAAGTATGAGATGCTAGATAGTTGGCTGGCTGCCGTAACCTACTCCTTAGAATAAGTTATGGGCATAGTGTTCACTCATTTTTCTGCAACAATAAAGAAACTAGAAGTATTAAAACTTGAAACATCTTTAACAAGTTTTACGAAAGTCAGACTTACCTTACTGGGCTTGGAATCCTTTAGGACACCGTGGCCTCACTCACTTGAAACATTGAAGTAACAATCTTTCCTGTTTTGTTTGTGGAAGATGTTTCAGGAAACAACTTCATATTTTAGCTAGCATTGGGCATGAATTAGTGCCGTTTATAGTGCTCTAGTTCTAATGGTACCACTTTAGGTGTACACGCATGTCCGGATCAAGTTGTTGATTTGGGGTTAGAATTTTGATAACAAAAAGTATATTCTAGCAATTAGGCTTGATTTTCCTAGGTGCTGAGTCAAAATAGGAAATAAATGCTTGAATTAATAGGTGCTCAAATGGCACCTCGTACAAGAAGACGAAGTCATCTCATAATGAGGTCATTTGATCGAAGTTGCTAGGAGAACTAAGCTCTACATTGTCAGGAATTTGGTACTTTATTATCTTCCTATCTAAATCAATGAGACTTCGAATGTAGGATTCTAAAACGTATTTGTCTTCTTTCACATGGACTTTCAATCATTAGCTTTTTGCCTTGTTATTGTCTTGGTGGAAGAATCGATCTAGGCTGCTTCTTTCTCTTCTTCATTCAACTCAACAAGCTCAAAATATGACTTCTATTAGTGATGGTGATGGTGAAAAACCATTTTAATTACCAAATGGCTTATGAATTATACTGATGATGGTAACCAATAATGACAAATAGCATTTTTCAGTTACAAATTGGTCACGAAGTCAATGCATTAAGTTTTGACACACTTTAGTTATATTCCTATGAAATTTGAACTTATGGTTACAAACTTAAAATGTATTAAGAAATTGATTTTATATCTTCTAAATTTAATCCATTTTAAAAGCTGTCAATGATATATTTAAAATGCCATTTAACAATTTTATATTTGAATTTTTTTTTTTGGAATTATTAATAGATAATTTTTATTAAGGAAAATAAAGGTACATTAGCAAGAATTAGCTATTTAAACTCGGGGAGGATAAGAAATCCCCCAATAAAAAGGAAGAGATGTCTACACAAAGCATTCTTGGCTTTCCAACCAGCTATTTTATTAGTTCTATGAGCAACTATAACACTTAATAAAACCAAGAAAGGTTTTGTCCATTGCACCATATGACCAAGTAGGAACCCTGACTTAGACTCGCCATGTGTCATGTTAAATCATGTTCATGTCAAATTTTATTTTTTTTACTTAAATCAGACATGTTAAGCTTTCATGTTGAAATATACAAACTTAAACCCTTAAAAATACGAGAGGTCGTCTCATATTAACTGTAATGTCGTATTATATCGTGTGCATTGTGTCATTTTCATGTAAAACAATTTCACTTAAATTCAGCTCGGTAAGCTTTCATGTTGAAATATGAAAACCTAACTCTCAAAAATACTTACAAATTTATATCATATTAATGTGTCATGTGGAAAATTGACATATCTACTTCCAAGCATGATCACATTGTCCTTAATTTTATGGTATTCCAAGTTCGACTCCACTACAAGCTTATTGACCATGTATATATATATATATATGTCTAGGTTAAATGAAGCTTAGAGCTTGGCCCTAAGGCCCAGAGCGAATAATATGCCAAAAAGTGGACGTTGGCCCAAAAGCCCAACATGCCAAGCCCAAGAGTCAAAAAACACATCAGCTTCCCCACAACAACCTCACTTTTACATGATTAGAATAGAGCAAACCAATATACTTGTGCCCGAATGGACTTTACATCAACGAATCCACTAGCAAAGACACATGTGACCACCTTAACTCATGCATGGCTCTGATTCGCATATGTACACCACCTCATTTATTGCTCTTCCACTTACCTACTATGCAAGCATTTAATGACTTGATCAAGCATTAAATGCTCCGAGCCAGGTCCATGTGGCTACGAATGGATCCTCCACTCTAAAAAAAAGGTAGGATGGAAAGTGCAACACCAAAAACTTGGGCCTCCATTATTTTTGTTTGTTTGTTTTTAGCTTGAACAATTTGGCGTCCACATTAGGGCCACGAGTTAAAAGCCTTGTTAAACTGCTTTTGATTTCCTTCCTCTCTTCTTGTCAACTAGATTGTGAAAAAGTCTACTAAAGAAAAGGCTGATAACAGATAGTCAATGACGCAAACCCCAAACTAATTCAAGGTGGACGTTTTCCATTGGAATACTCTAATGGAAGAAATGTCACTCATGCATCCTTACATGGCTAGGTTGGACCTAGCACACTACCTAATTTTGATTTTAACCAATCTAGCAGAGCAAATCGAGCATTTGCAGCTACAACGCAATCTCCTTACGATTGCTTAGAATGCTATAGACAACACCAATGTTGTAGCACCACTAGAGAGACTGTGGAGACATTTGAGGAAGAGAATAGCACAAGCACGTTGGATAAGGACGACATTCCCAAAAGGAAAATAGAACCGCCAGCACAGACTATCTGGGCATATGTGAAAATACAGGATGCAAACCATCGAACACCATCCTGATACACTACTCCTTCAGAGAATTCTCCAGCTTGAATGACTAATCCAAACAAACGCAAGTTCAGATCCTCTTTCATTCAACATATCTTTCATACCCTTATTCTCCATCACTTCCAAAATCCTTGGTTGGAAATATATGATCGAAGTGCTGACCCAAATGAGCAATCACTATTGCAAATTCATGATGTCGACCTGCATTTCCCCGCCCAACACAGCTGGCATAATGTGCAAAGTCTTCCCCATGATCCTTAATGGACTTTCTCTGACCTTGTTGGGCTTAGACTAGGGACAGTGGGCTCTTTTGACGAGTTAGTTCACCTTTTCAAGCTACAATTCGCGTTGAGGTGGAAAATCAAGGCTGACATGGATGATGTTTGCAATAACTTAGACCTGAAATGAGTATCTAAGTAGTAATGTTCAAAGATTCAAGAAGATAAGTATGGAGATCTACGAATGCAAAGATTCTCTAGCCATCGCTGCATTTTTAAAAGGAGTCCATGAGGACGGAAAATTTTATTCATCCCTAACGAAAAGAAGTCCATGACTTCTTGGTAATCGACACACCTTCATCGTATAACATCATCCTAGAAAGACCATGGGTACACTCACTCATAGGATTTCCATCATTATAACATTAAGAAATGAAATTTCACAGTCAGGGAAAAATTAACGAAATTCTTGGCGAGCAGCGAATGTCTTGGAACTGCTACCTTTAAAGGCACCAAAGTGGAAGGATAACAATTAAATGACAAGTTTGGCAAGGCAAAACCATGGGGATGTGTGGAAGAACTTCAAAAACATCCAAATCGACCAATCAAAACCCAAGAGGGAACTCTAGACTTGGATGAAAAATAGAAACTCACTAGCCCAATTCTTGTAAAAAAATTAGTCCAGCTTTGCGTGGTCAATCAAGGATTTCACATGTAGACCCCAAACAGTAATCACCTATAAACTAAGTGTTAACCTTATTTTTACCCCGATTAAGCAGAAAAAGCAGAAGGTTTTCTCCTAAAGTGAATCATGTTATAAATGATGATGCCTGTAGAATTCTCAAGGCATGGCACATACGAGAAGTGAAATACCCATAATGGTTGGCTAACCCAGTCATAGTGAAGAAGAAGAGTGGGAAGCCAAGAGTATAAGTCGACTTCATTTACTTAAATAAGGCTTGTTCGAAATATTGTTTTCCTTTTCCAAAGATTGACATGTTAGTCAATGCAACAGCAAACAATGAGATGATGAGCTTCCCTGGTGCCTTTTCCTGTTATAACCAGATTCGAATGAACCCCTCAAACAGAGAAAAGACTTATTTCATAACCGAACGAGTAACCTACTGTTATAGATCATGCCATTCGGATTGAAAAATGCTAGAGCAACCTACCAATGACTGATGAATAAAATGTTTGGCGATCGTTTGGGAAAGAACATGAAGCTGTGGATTGATGATATCCTAGTGAAATCAAAGGAATCACATTAGCACCTCTGGCATCTAGAAGAGAGCTTCTAGATCGTGGATCACTTCAAAATGAAACTAAATGCCAAGTGTTTGTTCGGAGTAACTTCCAAAAAATTCTTGGGACACCTCTTATCAAAAAGAAGGATCAAGGTAGACTCAAATGAAATTAGGGAAATACTTGATATGTCACCACCAGCCAACAAAAAGGAAATACAGAGGATGGCTGGACAGATCACCACACTAAATCAATTTATTTTGCATTCCTTTGATCGGTGCAAAGCCTTTTTCAAAATGCTCAAGGAAATGAAAGTTTCAAATGGTCAAACAAATATATTCGGCTTAAGTTTCGTGCAACTAACAATGCCGCAGAATACGAAGCTCTGATCTTGGAATGCAACTGGCTTTGCACCTTGGGGCCAAAAAATTGGTTTCACACAGCGATTCTTAATTGATCATAAACCAATTTAATGGCAAATTTGAAGCCGTAAAGGAAAACATGACAGCATACTTGGCCAAAGCACGAAGTGAAGAGGCAAAGTTTGATCACTTTACTAAGGGATCAAAACTCCCATCCTGATGTACTAACAAACTTGGCATCAGCTTTACAAATGGCAAACTGTCAAAGTAAAAAGCTTGCTCAGTTCAGTCTTAAATGAAAAGTCTGCATCGGTACACTAAACTAACTTTGCCACCTCTTGTTGGATCAATTGTTTCATGAACTACAATAAAGACGGGACATTGCTGGAATATAAGAATGAGGCCAGGAAACTACGAATAAAAGTTACTGCATACATTCTCTTTAAGGTTAAACTCTATAGAAGATCTTTCTCTGGTCTACCGTTAAAATGCGTACACATGGATGAAGTCGAGAACATACTATGTGAGCTCCATGAAGATCACTACGGAAGTCACTCTGGTGGATGGTTGCTGACCCCATAAAGCCTTAACTCAAGGGTACTATTGGCTGACAATGCAGAAGGATTTCGCTGAATACATTTCAAAGTGTGACCATCGCCAAAATTATGCAGATTTGTGCCACAGACCCTCTAAATATTCAGTCCCTATCAAGTCCACATGGCCCTTCATGCAGTGGGGAATGCATATAACTAGGTCCTTATCAAATAGCAAAACCAGAAAATGTATGTACTACTAGCCATTTATTACTTCACTAAGTGGGTCGATGTGAAGTCCTACATTCAAGTTAAAGAAACAGACATCAAAACCTTCATCTGGAAGAAAATCATCTATTGTTTTGGAATCCCAAGAATAATTATAGCAAATAACAGGTCCCAATTTATCTTTCCTAAGTGAAGAAGTTATGCGACTCCTAGAACATCAAAATAAATTTCTCAGCTCCCTGCCACCCCAAAGAAAATGGTAAGGCCGAAGTCACCAACAAATTGATACTTAGCACTTTTAAGAAGCGACTAAAGTCTGCCAAAAGAAGCTAGCTAGGCGAACTACTTGGAGAATTATGGGCAAACATATTTTCCCCTCGTGGAAGTATAGGGGAGTTTTCATTCGCTTTCACGTACGGCATGGAGGCAGTCATACCAATGAAACTCTGGATCTCAACTTTTTGAATGGAGAATTTTGATCCAACAGCTAACAATTTAGCCATGACTATCGAATTGGATCTTCTCGATGAAAAAAAGAAACAAGCCAAGATAAGAATAGCACATTTCAAAGATCAGGCTACTAAATTCTATAACAAAAATGTCCAACCTCAAGGGTTCAACGTCAGAGACCTGGTGTTAAGACGAGCGCTCCAAAATACTCAAGACCCGAACGCCGGCAAATTGGCCATGGGAGAGACCATACCAAATAAAAAATGTCACCATACCTGGATCATATAAATTACAAGATAACAACTTAAAGGAAGTCCACCGTAAGGAAATAAATATATATGTATATATTTATATGTACCGAAACCCCTAATGAATCATCATCTCAGTCATGAAACAATCAATCATATGATTCAATTCTGAGCCAAAAGAAATTAGTGTAGTTCCAATACTGAAGCTTGGTCAGTATTAATGGGCCTGGATTATCCTTGTCTAGCACATGGACTGCGTTTGACTTGTCCACGTATCTTCTCAACCATTGGGCTGTCATTCAACCAAGGGATGGAATCAGAATGCCAACCACAGTGTAGTTACAAAGGTTACAGAAGAGTTTCCTCCCATCCCTTTAACTCTACTAATTGTCTCAGTAGTCTTTTGTTCTAGACTCTTCAAGTTTGGTTACTTAATCTCGACTGAACCAAAGTGTGCTTAACTATATCCTCACCAACATTTGGCGACTAAGGTGATATCTGGACTAACTTCCCATCATCTTCCACCTATTTTGAAGCCACACAAATTGGGGTATCTCAAAAGAAAGCAAAATAATAAAGGAAAGTGTGCAAATAAATTACAATTGTCCCCACCTTAGCACTAGGAATTAAAGAATAATAATTGTTTTTAAGGGCTCTCTAACACCCTGAATGGAATAAAAAAAATAAGAGAACATAAAGAAAAAAGATCAAGGGGAGGCCCCTGACCCACCAACCTAATTAGGGCATGGAGGTCTAGAGACTTCCATCGACGTAGCCTCTGAAGCTTCCACTTGAGCATTAGTGTTTGGTTGCAGCCGTTAAGCTCCAATGACCGGTTCCTCCTGAGTTGAAATGATCGCCAGCTGCAGTGCAGGATGTCCGGGTGCTGCTGTGGTGGAAGAACGGGCTGCTGCTGTAGATCAGAGGAATGAGGCTCTTGCTGGGTGGAAGATGTAGGAAACTGTTCCAACCCCGAATCATCCAAATCCACTTCACCATGTTGAGTACCTTTTAGATTGGCTCCTCAACTTCTTCCTTTGGAGGACTCTCAACAACAAGGAAGTACACCTTGGCGTCCTTTTATCCTTGCATGAAATATCTCTCAACCAGCCTCTGGCGTTTGTCGACCTTGCCCCTCAACTCCTCATTCTATTTTTGCACAAAGTGCAACAAACTCTTGGTCTGCTCATGCTTGGTGTTAGCCTCCCCAAGGTGACTTATAGGCATAAAATGTTACTATTTTTATGCCACTTTTTATATTGGATTTTAGCTAGTTCAAAATTAATTGCTAATGAAAAGTACTGAATTACTGTATTCTTCTATTTTCAGTAAAAGAAAGACAAAAGCTGGAATTTCTATATTTCTGCATAATCTTTACTGAGAAAATCATACCTTGAGCTACACTTTGAGGTTTTGTACAATTCCAGTTGCAAATGATTACTGATTCACTAGGATTAAATTTTGTAAAGTTTCATTGCAATTGGATTGGCCAATCAGTACCAGCTTGATTTACAAAATCAACATTTTCATCAGTTTCCCGGGAGGACTGATTGCCTTTAGTCTCTACTCTTTTTCTTGCTTTGCAGTTAAAAGATCGGCTCACAGATGGGTATGAGCTGAACTCGAAGTGTGTAAATACCGAATGCATAGGTTGAGTCATGACTAGCCTTAATAAACCGGTTTTTTTTTCGAGGTTCAAGATAAAAAAAAAAAAAAAAAAAAAAAAAAAAAAAAAAAGAGGAACCAAGAGACCCACTCTGCCAATGCCGCAGGTATCTTCACACCTAAGTCAAGTAAAAACCTCCCTTAGGTTGTTGACTCGAGAGCTTCAAACCACATGGCCGGGTCAAATCTTGCTTCCAAAACGTAGCTTCACCATCGCGAAGGATTCAATCCAGCCACAGGTTTCCCTATGGCTACCTTGTTGGGGAAGAACGTCTTTTTTAGGCACTCGAGCCGAACCTAAGCCAGTTCGTTTGCTTGGAGGGAAGTACTTTCTTTCATTGGCTGTCTCACTGACAAATCTCCTGGTCCCCTCCCCAGAAAACTCTCCTCTCGAAATAGTATAGGCATATAAAAAATAGGAAAGGTGCACGAACGAGTCCTTCATACTTCTTAAATTAAGCTCGCCCTCGAGCCCTGGGCAGAGCTAACGTTAGAATAAGCATTGAGTGAATCTCGTGACTCGACCAGTAGACGGTGATACCGCCTCCTTTGGAGACGTGATCTTCTTTTATTCACTTGGCAGATTTACATTATCTTGGAGAAATTGGAATTTGAGTGTCTTCCCGATGCCCAAATTGTGCAAACAAGATATGCCTAGAAAGTTAAGACATAGGTATAACCTTTTCAATTAGAATCAGTGAATTAGCAGTTCATTTGGTCATCCAGAGTGTGCTTGGAATATGTTGACGAACACTGGTCATATAAAAGGAAAAAATATTTGCTTACTAGGATGATATTTATGATTGGATTGCCATGTCATCAGGTTCTAGCCATGTGTACAGATATTTCCACATCATATGCAACATGGAAGGTCAGATTATTCTAATTATATTAGTTGGAATAATAATTAGGAAAAGGAATTAGAATTAGGGTTGAATTGGATTCCTAAAGGGATATGGTATGTTTCCTAATTCTAATGTGATTGTGAGACACCAAAGACTACAATACCCTTGAATGACCTGCCATATAGAGATAATATAGGAGTTTGAGATTATGTAAATATGCTATCTCCTATATTATCTAGGTTTAGAGAAAGACTCTAGGGTTAAACATCTCTTAAACCTCTTATAAATACCATGCACCTTGTAACACAAAGAACAATTCCTCACCATTCCCTACAATTCCCTACACACCACTGTCGCATATCACAAAGCCCTCAAGGTTGTTGTGCTTACATTCTCACAGCAACAATATAGTTTTTCTAGGTTTTTTATTCAGTTTTCAAGGGTTCTCACATAGAGAAATTGTGCCACACAAAGCCAAGGTCAAGTACAAAATTCAGCCAGCCTTGAAGGATTGAATCTTGTGGTCTTGATTCATAGTATGGAGAAGCAAGGAGAAGAAATAGTGGAAATCAGAATTCAGCAGCCATCAACTTTCGATTTTGATTCTTTATTCTTTATTATCTTTGATATTTAATATATGTTTTCTCTTAATTATTTGATGGATAGTTTTGAGAATATCTGTAACTAATTTTCAATGAGGATTATGATGTAGCCATATTTGAGTTTGATTCATATTTATGGTTAATATTTCATTGTAGTTCTTAAATACTTCCATAAAAAGGCGGATAGATCTAGTATTATATTGTCTTAGAAATAAGGGGTATAATATGGATGGGCAACGAAATACATGTTTATAGAAATATTGCATGCTATAGTGACAACTTTAACAAGATCTTAGTAGGTTTTCATGTCTTAGGGCTTAAATTTCAATATTTAGATTAGAGATAATTAAATACCTTGTGCTTGCTAGATTATAATGCATTGAGAAATAAACTTCTAGTCACTTGTGGTTAAAAGAAGGTTAACCTATGAATCTATTATGCATTAAGGATAAATAGGAGTAATAGTGGTGAAGTCATAATCCTTATTTCATAAAACTTTGAATTACTTTGCTTGCTGCCTTTGTTCACTTTTTAATATTGCTTTTATTTTCTTTAATGCTTTGTTACTCAACAACAACAATCAATCAACAAACTTCTTTTACTTTTATTAATTTAATTAACAATTGATTTAAATTCAATCTTAGAGACATTATTCTCTGTGGGATCAATATAGGTTTTCTCAAATAAAACCACTTTATTACTTGTTGATTCGTGCACTTGCGAGTTAATCAAAATTATACCACAACAATGACACATAGCCTCATTCTTCTCATTATAGGCCCGCTCTGTGGCAGCGTTGGCCTTATCCAGATTTATTGATAGCATAGCTACCTTCGATTCCATGGTCTTCCACTGCAGTTGTGCCTCCTCAGCCATTTGGGGCATTGGTTGGGATATGTCAAGATTTTCCATCAACATCTGCAACTTGATTGTGTACTGATCAAACACCTCATTATGGCACTGTTGTAACAAGAAAGCAGCATGTACCACTTCCAAAGAGAAGATGGCATCAGATGAGAAAGCCATAGAAAAGAAAAGGAAAACCCACCTACAAAGACCAAATGTCTTACCTTGACGGAATCTTACACCATCCCAGCAAACACATTCTTCTCGTATGTGCCATCCATCCGAGCAAAGTCTCAAGCCACCAAAGTCTTGCTCACCATGGCCTGGGCATCTTTCATGTTAAAAGAGGTCTTCCCATAATCCAAGCACTTCAGATTTTTGAGATGGCCTCGTCCTTTACAAGTCGTATATGGGATGACTACTCCAAGTCAACCACTAAAAGATGCTTCTTCTGGTCAAACACTTAAGCAGGAGTCACCTCGCCCTCCCTGTTGTCCTCCCGCTAGCATTTCTTTTAAGAGGCCTCCCCGGAAGCCACATGCTCTCCCTAGGCAACCAAAGAGAGTTGATGGGAAGTAAAGCCAGCCTCGGGACTAGGCAGGAGGGCCCCAAACTGAACCCGAAGCCAGAGGGTTCTGACCTCCCTCCGGCTGGTCGCCCAGACTGCCAACCTCCACGTCTTCCATGGCCGCAGCCCTTATAGCACCTATGCTGCTCCATCTTCATCTACGCGTCTTATCCATATGGTCAATTGTTGTAGTATGAACACTGCAATGAAGGGGACAATCCAAAAAAATAAAAATAAAAATAGCTTGAGCAAGAAAGACTATACCTGCCATTTCCCATTCTATGGTTGTCCGCTCAGAAGATCGCCTCCAGGAAACCAAAAGCCATTTTTCCTCTCAATCGTTCCCCTCCTACCGATGAGTGCTGGGAGTGGATAGAACAGATTTGAGATCCTTTATCAAAAAATTTGATGTAGGTCCCCTTCGTAGTCAAAAGTGCAAGTAGATTACTCTTCCAAGTTTTGCTTGACAACGGTGGAATACGCTCTTCGATGGCCACTGCAAGCAATAAGAAATTAGTCCCATGTCAGAAACCCTGAGAATAAAGGCAACCCAACGTAAAGAAAACTTTCAAAGGTTCTCCAACACATGGTGGATGGCACCTTCTGCACCACCAATCCAATCTCCATATATGACGAAATACATGTGCTTCTAGTTTTTCAAACTGGAAGGCAAGTCTGTAAAAAGAATTCTATTAAAAGCAAAATATGTGTTTTATTCATTTAAAATAGATTAATATGTATTTTTCTATATTTTTTAGGTGATTTTGACCTTTAGAAAGAGAATTTGAAGGAAAAAGACAAAAATGTAATTAAAAGCAAAAAGGCAAATTTGTCCAAGCTCTAAGCCAGGCTCCTGGCTAGTGATTTGCAGCGAGCAATGAGGCAGTTGGTAATGCAGCCCAGGCGCCTGGGCTGGCACAAATATTGTGCGTTCAGACGCATTTTTGTGTAATTTTTAGCCCTAGGTTTTTAGTTTAAATAGGTTGGAGTTATTTTGTAAATGGGAAGCCATTTTTAGGAGAAAAACAACAGCGAAAGAATTAAGATTTCTAACAAGAGTATGAGTAGCTAATTTTCTCTCATGGGTAAGAGTATTATTCATTACTAAAGTACAAGGTGTGAGACTTGGTTTACAAGTTTTAATTTAAGTTTAATAATTCAATTTGTGTTCTTCCATTTTATTTGTTTATTATTCAATTCTCTTTTGATTATAATTTGGATATGTTACAATTATTTATGGATTGGGTATTTGCTAATTAGAGTTCAATCGTATTGAATGTTCTATGAGAACTGGGAGTCTTACTCGATGTTGATTATGTTTCGAAGTAGGTGGAAGCCATACCCTCCCAGACTAATGATTCTAAAGTAGTTGTAAGGTTTATTGGATCTAACATTTTCAACAAATTTGGCATTCCAAAAGCCCTAATCAGTGACCGTGGTACGCATTTCCACAATAGAGTGATGGAAGTGTTACTGCGCAAATATGTAGTGATACATAGAAATTCTACTGCCTACCATCCACAAACCAACGATCAAGCTAAGGACTCAAACTGCGAAGTGAAATCCATTTTAAAGAAAATGGTGAACCCAAATTGAAAGGATTGGAGTTTGAACTTGGAAGATGCACTTTGGGCATATCGAACTGCATACAAAACACCTATTGAGATGTCCTCATATAGGTTGGTGTTTGGAAAACCGTGCCACATTCCGGTAAAGATTGAGCATAAGGGATATTGGGCAGTCCGCCAAAGCAACATGGATTCTAACAAAGTTGGTGAGCAATGGAAATTATAGCTATAAGAATTAGAGGAGATTCGTCTTGAGGCCTATGAAAATTCAAAAATTTATAAAGAGAAGGTGAAGGTTTTTCATGATAAGCTCTTGCTACGAAAAACATTTGTGATAGAACAAAAGATGTTGCTCTACAATTCTAAAATAAAGCTTATGCCAGGTAAGTTGAAATCCCATTGGATTGGTCCTTTTGAGGTTACTAATATTTTTCCTTATGGTGTAGGACAGACCAAATGTTTAAGGTCAATAAACATTACTTAAAATCATTTTATGAGGGATTTACAGAGCAAGTGCTGGAAGAAGTTCAATTGAGACAATCCGCTGATCTGACGCGGTGTAGAGCACAGTATTGTTGAGCCAACGACATTAAAAAAAAGCTCTACGTGGGAGGCACCCCAAAAATGTTTTTGCTTTCCGAAGTTTAGTTTTATTTTTGTTGCTTTGATTTACATCTAAAGTCAATTTTTTTTGTGTTCTAATTTCAGGTTAAAAAATTGGAATTGTAGAACCCGGCGCCTAGGGAGGCGCCTGGTAGTGTCTGCCTAAAAACAAAAAACAAAAAATGAAATTACAGCTTCCTGCCTACTAGGCTGCCTAAAAAAAAACAAAACAAAACAAAACCCAAAATCTAGCTCACCCACCCGACTTCAACCCTATCCCACCCGGATTCAGCCCTAGCAATACTCATCTCCTACCTTAAAACACTTTGAAGCCCCTTTGCCATCAGCCACCTCCATCCTCCCGTGCAGTCGCCGCCGATAACCTTCCCCATCGCCCACGTGCGCACAACCAGTAGCAACCACCATCCTCCGTCACTACTATCAACCAGCCTTAACAGTTGGCTAGGCCAGCCGCCACCATCAGCCCATGCCAACAACCGCAACAGCTCTCTCACCACTGGTCTTCCTTCACTATCGTCGTTCTTCTCTGTTGTCACTAGGTATCATAAGTTTATTCCTTCTTTCCTCTATTGGCTAAATCTGAAATTTCCTTAATTTATTGTGATTTGGAATTCAATATGGTTATCTGAGTTTTGTTGAATGCCTATTTGTGTGCAAATTCTCTATTGCTAGTTTGAAGCTTTTATGGACTTTTTCTTCTACTGGTTGCTAGTTATTCCATATTAGTTTTGTTAGCATACCATTGTTGCTGGGTTAATCTGTTTGTGGTGGATATTTTGGTGTTAGTTTCTGTGTTTTTGGATGTACTTGAGTATATGTTTTTAGGTGGCTGGCACTAATGGCACAAACAAGACAACCTCGTGTTGATGCTCCTAAGTCCAAAGTTCATGTCGGTACCACCCATACCAGTGCCTCTTCTTGAGCTAAATCCCAACCCACACCCTTTTCTTCCTCTCGGAGCTCCTCACGGCGAATGGGTGTTTTAGTTCCCACTCTTAGTGATCTGAGGCATTGTGTTTTACCTCTAAAGCTAATACTTACTTAGTGGTGTGAAGCAAGGAAATCTAATTACCTTGTTGTGGAAAAATCTCTATCAGTCGAGATTTATTCTCTGTTCCAATTAACTAATGTTTTTGACTTGATAGGATGGCACAGCGTACTTCAATTGACTGAGGCTTACTATCCACAGTTAGTATTGGAGTTTTACGCCAATATAGAAGGCAAAGACAACCCTGTAGCTCAAATCGTTACGTTTTATGTAAAGGGTCGTCGTATCCATTTGACTCGGCCACTTTTTGCCTTTATTTTGGGTGTGAGTGATGAAGGACTAGATTTTCTAATGATTAAGGATCGTGTTCTATTTGATCCTCAATTCAGGTTACAGGAAGCTACAGCTTATTTGGCATGCACGCCAACAACAAAATGAGCAACTTCAAGGAATTTGGGCAGCAGTGGACCCTTCTACACGGCCACCTCCGTAGTTTGGTTACCCTCTCAAGGACGGTTTTCTTACCTCCTCATTTATTTTTGTTTCTTTTAATGTACATTGAGGGCACTGTAAGGTTTAAGTGTAGGGGTAATTTACAGATATTTTAATTTTATTTTTGTTGTTTCGTTAGGTTAGTTATTTGCCTTTATTACTATTTTATTTTGTTTTTGTTTGTGTCTCTGGACCGGGATTTGTGACTATCTTTGCTTAGTTGTTATTAGTTCTAATAACTGTGAATCCTAACAATTTTGATATTATGGATGGGGATTTCTATGCAATGAAGCAAATAGCATGATTAGTTAAGTGAGTTTAGCAATTTGAAGTCTGCTTTGGTGATCATTGAAATTAAGCAAAATGAAAGCTAGTTTTGGCAATTTCAAGCTTAAGTGAGCTTTTGAGCCTTGAATTTCAATTAATTACTTCCTTTAGTCATTTTTGTGAGTGATATTCGTGTTTGAGTTTGTATCTTTAAAACTTGCTTTGACATACTTATTGAGATTACATTACTGCATTTTGCATTAAAATGATGAAGGCATTTTTATTTTATTTTAGCCACTTAGTCTAAAAAGCCGACCTTTATATTCATCATTGTTTACCCCCATTGAGCTTTTATGATCTTTTTCTTTGTTCTTTAGCCTACATTACAAGCCTTGAACTGGATTTTTGACTACTTTTTTCTATTCTAAGTCTAATTGAGCATTTGGGATGTGTAATGGTGAGTTTTGACAGTTGTGTGGAACAAAGAGATCATTGTGATTAAGTGCGAGGGTGACCGTGTTTATGATGGTTGGTCTGAGTAGATGGTGTAAAGTGGTTGAAGAAGAATCTTTGGAATTCTCGTGTTTTGATGTGTTTTTTGAAAAAAAAAAAACAAAAAAACAAAAGAAACAAAAACAGTAGTAGAAATAATTTTTCAAAGATAAAAAATAAAAAGAGTTTGAAATTTTTGTTTTTGTGTCAAAGCATGAGAATTGGACTAAATGTGATAAGTTTAGAGGAGAAAGAAAATAATTTGGAAGTGTTGATAGGTACTTGCAAGATCATATTTTGAATGCTCATTTGGACTTTGGATGTCAACGCTTTGTTTTCTTATGATTTTCTTTCTCTAACATGCCTTTACCTAACCCACAATATCTCATTTTGAAAGACTTTCATATTTTTGCTTAAGTGTATGTAGGAGGTGGAGAATGGATTGATAAGCAAGCTTATGGTAGAGCAAGCTGTTGCATTGAATTTGAGATAATGTTTTCAACTTTTTAAACACTTGAGTGATTATAGAGAAATTCGTGAGTTGTTTGCTAAATTAGTTTGAATTGAGGTGATCATTAGTAAGGCTAAAGATTTTTGGATTCATTTGGTTTTGATATGCTAGTTGTTGAGTTAAGTATGTCTTTGTTTATAGTATTAGAGTGCTTAATTGATTTGAAAAATGTTTTTAATTTTATGATTTGCCCAAGACGTGCAAAGTTCAAGTGTGGTGGTATTTGATAGATCACAATTTATATATGTTTTATGTACCTTCGATATTTAAATTAAGCATGTTTTATTCATTTAAAATATATTAATATGTGTTTTTCTATATTTTAGGTGATTTTGACCTCTAGAAAGAGAATTTGAAGGAAAAGGGCAAATCTGTAATTAAAAGCAAAAAGGCAGATTTGTCCAGGCTCTAAACGGCCAGGCGCCTGGCTGGTGATTTCCAGCAAGCAACGAGGCAGCAGGCAGTGCAGCCCAGGTGCCATTCCAGGAGTGGTGCCAGACACCTGGGCTGGCGCAAATATTGTGCGTCCAGATGCGTTTTTGTGTAATTTTAAGCCCTAGGTTTTTAGTTTAAATAGGTTGGAGTTATTTTGTAAATGGGCAGCCACTTTTGGGCGAAATACAACAACAAAAGAATTAAGATTTCTAACAAGAGTATGAGTAGCTAATTTTCTCTCTTGAGTAGGAGTATTATTCGTTACTAAAGTACAAGGTGTGAGACTTGGTTTACAAGTTTTAATTCAAGTTTAATTATTCAATTTGTATTCTTCCATTTTATTTGTTTATTATTCAATTCTCTTTTGATTATAATTTGGATCCGTTATAATTATTTGTGGATTTGGTATTTGCTAATTAGAGTTCAATCGTATTGAATGTTCTATGATTAGTAGCACTTTGATCTTGACAATCACAAGCCAAGTTTTTGTTAATATCTTAGGAGAACATAAGGTAGATTCAAGTTTTACAACGTTTGTAGGACTTGTTTATTGTTGGTTAATATTGTTCTTAATGCTTTTCTGAATTGATTTAGATCACGTTGATTCTAGGTATTTCAGAATTAGGATTAGTTTATGATCATATCTGAATTAATCAATTGTGTAAGATTTAGAATAAAATTGGCCATGCTATTTTATTCAACCCAACATTGAATGATCATTGTGGATATATTTATGTATGTGATCATATGTTCTTTATTGATTGAAGATACTCTGACCCAAGGTTTTCTTTAATTGTTATTTCTATTATTTTTAAATTGTTTGCTTTAATATTTGAACTTGCCGATATAAATTCCCCCATTTATCTTTTTAATTTTGCTTTAATTGGAATAGAAAAAGTTTGATTATCAGTTTCTGTAGAATCAACCTGAACTTGCCACAACTATGGTAGTATTTAAATTCATTAATATAATTTTGGTGTTTCCGACACGCATCACTCACTAGAAAATGATGGGACCTCATCTTCCATCGAAGTGGAGGCCCTATCCTTAATCATGTTAGAAATTTGGATGAAATGTTCCTGTTTTCTTCTTCTCTTCATTTCTGACAATTCAAGGGGTTCAATTTTGTCTGAAAACCACAAAAATTTGAAACCCAACTCCGATTTCAACTAAACCCAAACCTAGTCACTTTTCCTTCAATTTTTACTTATTCTTGAGCTTTTTGAGTTTTTTTTTCCAATTTGATGAGTTTTTTGTTTTAGGATAATCAACTTTATTTCTTGGGCACCAATGTGGGTTTAAACAAAGTGAAATGGGAGAGAGAAAACACGGTGGGGGAGAGAGAATATAGAAATCATTTTTTTCCTAAATTTAGGGTGTGAAATGACATCATTTACCCCTAGACTGTGAATTGCACAAGAGATTAATGGGTAAATTCAAATGGAAATGGCCTCGAATATGAACAGTGTTGCATATTTTTAGTTCAGGTGTCAAATTGCAAAAAGAAGTTCGAGTATCTATGATGGGATGTAATGTATATATATTTTATGTACCTTAATACTTGATTTGAGCATGTTTTATTCACTTAAAATGGATTAATTTGTATTTTTCTATGTTTTAGGTGGATTTAACTTTAAAGAGATGAAAAATGAGAAAACAGAGGCAAAACCTTAATTAAACAGACTTTGGCAGCAAGCAACAGTCGCCTGCCTAGGCTCTAGCCAGCCCCCTCGGTGGGCGCAAATTTGGTCGTTTATGTGCGTTTTTATCAGTTTTAGCCCTATGTTTTAGTATAAATATGTTTTATCATTGTTGTCAATGGGAGAGTTGACTTTTAGACAAATTTTAGCATTAGAATTGAGTTTTTCTCTCAAGTATGTGCTTCTAATCATCTGTTCTTGGATAGGAATAATTCTAAACTAGTTATGCAATTGTGAGACTTATTTTTATTTCAATCCAATTTAATCATTCAGTTTATCTTCTTTTGTGTTTATTGTTTATATTCAATTTTTCATAATTATAATTTGGTACCGTTATTTTTATGTAAGATTGGATTATTGCTAAATTGGATTCTCAATTGTATTGGGTTTTTAATAATTAGTAGCAAATAGACTTTAATGGTTATGATCCCAGTTTCTGTTAATTGTCTATGAAAAACATAAATTAGATTGAAACTTTGCAACATTTGTAGAGTTTGTCTTTATTTTGGCTTTTCTCTTGTTCTTAATTATTTTCTTAGATAATTTCAGGTCACGTTAATTCTAGAATTAATTTTAGAATTTATAACTAATTTATGATCTTATCTGGATTAGTTTATTTTAGTAAGAAATATAGAATAATTAGGTCGTGCCAATTATTTATGCCAAATTGAATGAAGAATTGGAATTTTTATGTTTATGATCAATTGTTTACTAGTCTTATGAATCATTCTTATCCCAAGAGTTTCTTTCATTGATTTCTTTTCAGTATTTACTAGTTTTGATTTGATTTAGATTACTTTGCGAGCAATCAAAAATCTCCCATTTTTATAATTTTAGTTCATTATTTTACTGTGATAGAATTTAAATTGGAATTCTACATAGTCTTTGTAGATTCAACCTAGACTTGCCACTACTATAGTTTGGGTAAATTCAGTAATTAATTTTGTTATTTTCGACACATATCAATCTACTTATAACATGCAATAAAGTTTAGGTACCTGGTTCAGAGATATTGAAGCCCTAAAAGCTGCCCCAGTAGCACTGCTTGAATTTGGTAAAAATGAAATGAATGTGATGTCGAGGGTTTTGATAAAAACTCTAAGTGAGGGATCAACGGTTACCAAAATGACAATCCAAAGAACTAATGCACCTGTTCACACCCAAAATAGGCTTGGCATTAAATGTTGCATACGTCACGTATGCAAACAAGTGTGACTTTAGGGAAACTTGCGTCCAATCAACAAAATTACCATTTAGATGACTAGGGAAAAACTGCCACAACATTAATGCTCTGGCGTTCCCCCTTTTTGTGTTTATAAACTACTGGTCTAACTTGGCAAAACAAACCATGCAACAATTCAGTCCGCCCAAAATTTATTCGACCAGCCACATTGGATTTTGCTTTCTCTGACCGACCACTCTCCTCCAAGATCCCCTAACCCACTACAACTAAGTCACGAAGACCGTCGGTTAAAATCACATACCCTTCAATCAAGATTGCAAAAGTGAAACAAAGAGCGAACACCAATTTGGGTTAAAATAAGGGGTGGGCGCGGTGTGGTTTGGTTTGGTTTTAACCAAAAAGTAAAACTGAACTAGCCAATCGGTTAAAATAGAAGTGGAAAACCGAACCAAATAAACTGAAGCACTAAACCTCAGTTTAACCGAACCAAATGGATCGATTTGGGTTTTATGGTTGGTTTAGGCCTTAATTGGGCCTATATTTTGGGACTGGTTTAAGCCCAAGTTTTGGGCCCCTATTTGGACCTAACTCTTTTTTTTTTTTTTTGAAAAAAATCCTTAAAACAATTCATCATACATTATCTTATCATCATAAATTCATAATATGTTTTGGACCACTATAGGTCAAGTTATATGTTACTTACTAGTTACCATCCAAGATTAGTTTATATTACCATACAATTACTCCTAGTTTGGCAAAAAAAAAAATCAAAGTACAAGAAGTTAAGAACAATTGATTACAAACCATTAAACCAAATTTCAAAAAAAAAATTACAAAATTGTATGTTGCTGAAAAATTAAATACCAAATCAGCATTGTTCTGCTACAAAAGGAAAATAAAATCATTATTAAAATCAAAATGAGAGAATCAAAAGAAAATTTAAATAAACTGTGAAAGTAAAAAATAAAAATAACAAACACAATAAAAAAAATTGATTCAAAGTTGCAATTTTCCATTACCAAAAGTAGTCAGAATCAGTCAATACTAGTCAGCACTCCTCTACCATAAAAAGAGAAAAAATTAACAGTGTAAGTAAAAATAAAAATAAATCAAAATTGAAACAACAAACATAAAAAAAAATTACAATAGGTTGCAAATTGCTATACCATATCAGCACCTAGTCTTCTACAAAAAGAAGAGAAAAAAAGGTCAAAATAAACAGTGTAGGTAAAAAATGAAATCATCAAACACTTTAAAAACAATATACAATACCTCCTCAATCCATATATGCATCTATGAATCTACTTTTGCAGCCCCTACTGTTTGGCACAACTCTATAAATGGGAACAAACAGCATATTAGATTATTATAATTAAGTAACAAATTAACAATATATTAATTAAAAATTTAATATACTTACATACATTCATCCAACTTATCATAGAATTCTACATCTTCTAAAAAGAATCTATCAACATGAGGAGAAGCCTTAAGCCAATTCTGACAACATATCAAAGAGTCTACCATCTTAGCAATCAAAGAACTCCTAAAAGGATTAAGTATATGTCCTCTAGTACTGAAAGCACTTTCAGAAGCCACAGTAGAATACTTGAATTGCATACACATCCTTTGCAAGGCTTTCTAAAATAGGGTATTTATGACCATTTACCCTCCACCAATTCAAAATATCAAAATCCTTAACTGTTTCAGATTCACAAGGATTTACCAAATATCTATCAAAGTCATTTTTCAAGTCATTGCACTTATTTTGTTTTCACTTTTTCAAATAAGCCATCCAAACCTTATCAGCATAATTAGCTTGCTCCAAATTAATATCTAAGCTAGTTGTAGTATGCTCTAAATTAGAAATACTTGCAACTTGAGAAGGAGCAAGTCCACTGCCATCTGAAATCACTTATTTTTCCTTATACCAATCAAAAAGACAAAGAAAAGTGTCCTTCAAACCATTTATCAATTCATTAACTCTCACTTCATCATTCTCATAAGGCATGCCATAACTAAATGAAACATAGTCTAACTTATACCTTGGGTCAAGAACAACTGCAATCAAAAGCAATTTATTGACATTTCTATAGAACTCCAATATTTATCATATTTTGCTCTCATTTTCTTGGCCATATATCACTCAAACGAGAATCCCCATTAATTGAAAATTCATACAACTGCTTTGAATTGAAGAAACTCGATGGAAGTAACTCGAATTGAAGCACTAAATTTCAAAGTCACATCATAAAAACCTTTGAGAAATGTAACAAAAGCTTTGACATCATCCCATTGCCAAGATTTAGGAGGTCCAATCTTGACTTTACCACTATTATCCTCTCCAAAATAAGAAATAAAATGACCATCTTCCTCTTCCAACCTCTCAAAGGCTTTTTGAAATTTCAAACCCGACTCCAACATCAAGTAGGTGGAATTTCATATAGTAGAAACATCCAAAACTACTAAAGCCTTGCTTTCAATTTTCTTTTGATCTATACATTCCTTAAAATTTTTGCAACCTAGAAGGAGAAGACCTAACATACCTCACTGAATTACGAATACTAGCAATTGAGTCATGTAATTCTTTCAAACCTTCACTTACAATCAAGTTAACAATGTGGGCACTACATCGAACATGCAAAAATTCAGCTTCCAAAACACAATTTTTCCAATTTATCATCTTCCTTTTAAGGTAAGTAACAACAAAATTATTTGCACTTGCATTATCAAGTGTTATTGTAAACACTTTCTCAAGACCCCAATCATGCAAACAAATCTCAATTATCTTCCCAATCGTCTCTCCTCTATGGTTAGAAACCACACAAAAGTTCAAGATTCTTTTGTGCAACATCCAATCATCATCAATAAAATGGGCAATTAATGACATATAACTAACATTTTGAATGGAAGTCCATGTATCGATTGTGAGGCTAACCCTTTGTAGTTTTGCAATAAACCTAGATTTTAGAGCCAATTTCGCATCCAAGGACAATTGTATATATCTTTTACAATGAATCTTCTAGATGGAGGATCAAACTTAGGACATACAACACTACAAAAGTGCCTAAATCCACGGCCTCTACAAAACTGAATGGTAGCTCATCCAAAACTATCATCTTAGCACATGTCATCCTACATGCTTCCTTACTAAATCATGTAGCTACAAGATTGCTCAGACTCCTATCATCAAATTTTCTCTCAAAAGTTAAGGTTTTTTGCTTTTTATCCTCAGTCTTATATGGATAGTTCGGACACTAATTCATAATATGATTCCTCAATGTACTAGTTCAATTCCTTCTAGAGTCGCAAGCATAATCCCTACCACAATGTACACATTCACATCTAGGGTCATTAGGATCACAATCATCTATTTTGACAAAGTGATCCCATACATCATATGCTGGCATAGTAGGTTTCTTTTAGCCTTATGGCGGTTAGGGAAAGAGTGGATTGAGCTCATTAGGTGATTGTATTGATGGATACTTTCGGGTTTGAGTAGGAGCATTTACTTCAGGTAGAGGAGTTGAATCCATATTTATCAATTTAAATGAAAAAAATTGAATTTAAACAAATACCAAACATTACCTCCGAGAAATCAAACCACAACAACTAACACTAATCAAATTAAACAATACCACATATGATATATAGCTAGGGAGGATTAATTAATTAACCATTTGTAAATGTAAATTATGGGTAAAATATAGAGTTTAGTTGTTGTTTCGGAAATCATGAATGTTTCACAATGATCACAAAACAATTTATTTTCTTGTTTTAGCTTTATATGCATAGTAATTATACAAGGATCTTGTTCCTTTTATTGGTGATCTTCTAGCTAGGCTACCTTGAATTTCAAATGAATTTGGAAATTACCAAGTTAATTTGCAATAGAAAGTTAAAAAAAAAAGTATAAAATAAATAAATAAATAGATAGAAAATAAACATATAAATATTTATATTAAACAAGATGACATACTAAATGGATAATACATTTATATTAAACTATACTATTTGCAATAGGTTTAATTGTTCGGTGAAGACAGTTTTGTTGCAAAGCACAATTTCTTTGGGATAAATAATCCTGAACTTGATCAACCCTTCAACTCTCCGATATATATAAAAAGAATTCAAAATAAAAGGCTTAATTGAACCTCAGAGAAATTAGAATTTTTAAATATTTTTTGTAGGTTATACAAATCGAAAATATGTACATCCACACACAAAATGAACAAATATCATCCAAGCTTCAAAGTTCAAACATAACAAACTAGCATTATTTGAGAATTATTATATGAATTCCCTGGTTGTCTTGATTTTGATGCAATGAAAGGATAAAGTAGAAAGCAACTTTAGGGTTCTTAGTTTTTTACCTTTCATTGATGAGCCAAGTCGAAAGGAAGGCCGGGATGGTTCACGATTAGAGACTAAAGAGAACGCCAGTGGACGATTCACGATGGTAATGAGCTGAGAGCCTGAGACACCGATGACTATGAGGTCAGCCGCTTCTGGTTTTGGGCCAGAACACTGGGTCGTGGGGGAGAGGCAGAAGCGGAGGAAGCGGAGGCGATTGGCGAGGGTAACTGAGTTCAACTTTCTTCTTCTCGAATAGTCGAGTGAGTCTCAAATGTGAATAGGGTTTTTGATTCAAAATTTCAAATTCATCATTTCAGCATAAGATATTAAGGGCAAATTTGGAAAAAAAATAATGGACGGCTGAGATTTATCATAGAGTGTGATGTGGCATTATCTTAAGGGGGAGTATTATACGGTTTGGTTGGTTCTGTAGAGAAAATGCACAATAAATGACCATCAAACCAGATGGGTATTTCCTTTATATATCTTAACCGACTGGCCAACCGAATTAACCTGAAACTGCACCAAACTGTGCAATCCGGTTTGGTTGGACCGGTTTGGTCAGGTTTTTTTTAAAAATGTCCCCCCTAGTTAAAATAGTATTTCATTAATTAAAAGTTTTACCAAAATGTAGGAAACCCGACCAGCTCCTTTTGATTCCAATTGTATGACAAGTCTACAAAAATCTACAATTGGACACACACACACAAAAATTATATACATATATTCTCAGAGTTAAAACTACACCTGGTTCAGGTAATCGAAGGGCCACTAGAGGGACTCGGTGGCCTATAATGGAATGACCAAATACCAAAAAATACATGTTTTCTAGTGCGACTAACCCATGCAGTAACCTTATCCCGAGGGTCTACTTCGCTATCAGTAACACAGCTTTTGAGGTCTAAGGGCTCGTCTTTGAAGTCCTCACCACTATCAACATCAGTCTCATCGTCATCAGAGGCGACAACCACTTCATCCTCATCATCAGCATCTCTATTAGAATCTTCATATAAAGGATGAAGCCACCCGTGTTTAGGAACTTTGTACTCATCTACGAAGGAGTTTGACCATGGGACAGTGTGGTTGGCCATCATCTTTGCTAATGTTTGTACAAATGATGGAGGATGAGAAATCGGAGGGAGGGTGACCTGAAGGACGATCTAATCACTCGCATAAGCCTTTGAGCTCTATGCAAGCTCAAAGACACTCCTGAAAACCAGAGGCTTTCTAGGAGGAGGCTGAGGAGCCTCACCATAAGACTCCACCATAGCTTTAACTTTTTCTTCCAAACAAGGATGTTTGTTTGCGTCCTGGTTATTAGCAATCAGAGAAGAAATAAAATGTGGAGGTTTATGGTTCAAAATAACTCGAAGCTCTTGCAGAGGGAAAATAAACAAAAACAGAGGAGCCACCACCTTTTACAGTGATGAAAAACTGACTCAAGGTTAATCTTACCATTCCTTGGGTTAGAGTTCATGGCCGTTGACTTCCCACCTTTAAACCAAAAGTCAAACGTTAATCAAATTATACAGCTCAAGGAATACAACCACCCAGCCACGACACAAGTTAATGATGGAGTTCTACTTGACGGTTCGTATGCTCGAGATACCTAACTTAATCGACAATTTTTATTTTTAACAAGTATTTAAAATAAAAATTATAGGGGAAAATGTATAGGTTAAAACCAAGCTCAAGGCTTGGCCCTAAGGCTTAGAACGCCTAATAAGCCAAGAAGTGGAAGTTGGACCAATAGTCAAAAGACACGTCAGCTTCCCGCTACAGCCTTGCCAACATGCAATCGAAACATAGCAGGAAGCTTGCCAACAGACTAGTGTTCAAACAAACTCCACGTCGATAAATACACTAGCAAAGACAAGTGTGGCCACTGTTGCAGTGAAAATTAGATTACTCGCAAATGCATGAATTAACAAGTAATAAAATGGTTTTTTTAGAAAAAACCAAATATTGATCACACGAAAAATAATGTCTCTAGTGATGAAAATAAATTCTATTACAAATTAAATCTAGAAAATTAAAAGAGTAATTGTTTGATTGATTGCTGTTATGAAGCAAAGCAAGAATCAAATAGAAAGCAAAATATAAGGCAGCAAAAGTAATAAAGCAAAGTTTCAAATTATTGATGGAACAAGGATTATGATTTCACCACTATTAATCTTAATTAGTTTTTAAGCATGATAAATTCATTTGATTAACCTCCCTTTGACTAAAAGTAACTAGAAGTTAATTGCTCAATGCATTCTAGTTTAGTAAGAACAACGTATATAATTATTCCTAATTTAAACACTGAAATTTAAGCTCTAAGACATGCAAACTCAATAAGCTCTTGTCAAAGTTGTCACTAAGGCATACAATATTTTTATTCCCATGTATTTCATTGCCCTTCCATATTATATTCCTTATTCCTAAGCCAATATAATACTAGATCTATTCACATTTTCATGAAAGCATTAAGAACTACAATGAAATATTAACCATGAATCATAAACTAATTAATCATGCATTCAAAAGTATATATTCATAATAGGGCTACACCATAATCCTCATAAAAAATTTAGCTACTAATGTTCTTAGAAAAAACCATCAATAAAACAAAAACAAAACATATTATGAATGACAAAAAGAAGAAGAAAAGAGAAAGCAAGTCCAAAGCTTATGGCTGGCCAAATTCCCATCTTGTTCTTCCTTCAATTGCTTTTTCAAATATGTCTCCAAAGCAAAGTTGAATTCTTCAAAAGCTTGCTGGCCGGATTCTTCCTTACTCTTTCTCTTGATGTAGCTAAAAATTTACTCTCTCTAAACTTTGAGAATTGTGTCTAGAAATGTGTAGAATGGAATGGAAAAGTGATAGAAAAATAATATAGAAGAGAGACCTCTCTTATAGCTCTAAGGTGCAGGGTATTTATAGGAAAAGAGTGCTTATAAAGCAAGGGAAAATCCTAGAGTTATAATCTTTCTCTAATTCTAATTCTTCAAAATAATAAGAAACAAAAATATTAATAAAAACTAAATCCTTCCCTATTATTCCTCTCATAGCCTGCCATATGGGGTTATAAGATTAATTGGTGCCCTCAAAATGATGTCACACTCCCAATTAGATTAGGAAAGTAAATCCATATCTCCTTAGTAATTCAATCTCCTTCCAATTCTAATTCATTCTCCAAGTAATACTTCAATTAATATTATTGGAATAATCTTGACATTTTAAGTGGGCATCTGATGTGGCAATAATAACACACCTTGCTAAAGAGTAATGATGTGGCAACCCCAATCATCCATGTATAGGTGGCATCCTAGTTGTCAAAGACACTTTCTTTTATATATTCTATATTTGTCAGAAAGATTCCAAGTACACTTAGGATGACCAAATGAATTCCAAATTCATTGTTTCTAGATGCAAAAGTTAGGTATATCTCTTAAATTTCCAGGAATGTATTGATCAAACAAAATGGATACTGGACGGCACTCAAATGTCAATTTTTCCAAAGGAATGTATGTTTATAGCAACTGTTAACAAGGTTCATTTTCAAAATCAAACTGGTACTAATTGGCTCATTTAATTGCAATGGAATTTTACTTAATTGAACATTGATGAATCATGAACCATTAGAAACTGAAATCTCATAGAAATTCCATGTGTAGCTCTAGATATGATTTATTCAGTAAAGATTGGGCAGAAAATACAGCAATTTTTGGCATTTGTTCTTCTTTCTCTGAAAATAGAAAAATACAACAATTCAGTATTTTAACAATTAACTCAAAACTAGCAAAAATCTAACATAAAATATAGTATAAAAACAGTAATTTTGTATGCCTATCAGCCACCTCAATTCGCGCATGGCTCGTCGGGTCGATGTAGCTACAAATGGATTCCTATTCCTAAAGAAGAAAATCGGGTTGAGACCCAAGGCACTCTTTGTCTTCGAATCTTTTTATTCGAATGGACTTGACCCTTGAAATCTCGGATCCTTGGTCCGTTATAACCCATTAATAAAACTTGGACCCCCATTATCTTCGTTTGGTTGTTTTAACTCGAACAAATATATATATATAAGGACATCCTAACTATCAGGACTGTATCTTTTAAGTGATAAATCTGAAGCTGTCGTCATTGAATAGTATTTTTAGTAACTATAATTTTCACTTTTGTCACTAAAACAGATTTTAGTGACAGTCATGATGGAAATTACAAAAGCTTGAATACATGGATAAATAGATATATGTATATATAGTAAGACTATTATAAGATATATTTGATTATTTTAAAATGCAGACTATCACTAGTAGTAGTTATTAGTGATGCTTTATCATTGATTTGTCACTAATAATAAACTATTATTGATTGTCTGCAATTTAAAATTGTTATGTATATTTGATAATAGCTTGATTATATATATATATATATAAGTCTAGCATTGTCTTATCAAAATGACCAATAACAAGCTTTCCAAATTTTCTAACATATCAAAGACCATAGAGCATTGAGAGAGGTAGTATCATCCTTTAATTTGCATAAATTTAAAAAATAAAAATACATAAAAAAATCTTGAAACCACAGGTAGAAAAGTTAGAAAACATAAAGTCATGGAACCTAAAATTAAAGATAGAACTAAAACAAAGTTTCAACCAATTACATTCAAGAAAAAGATGCTCAAGAGCTTCTACATGCATCGCTCTTTTTTTCTTTTTTCGTCACTGTTTCCACGTTTTTTTTTTTAAATCTTGGAAACCACAGGTAGAAAAGTTTGAAAAAATAGTCATGGAACCTAAAGTTAAAGATATAAGTAACACAAAGTTTCAACCAATTGCATTCAAGAAAGAGATGCTCCAGAATTTCTACATGCGTGACTCTTTTTTTCGTTTTTAGCCAATGTTTCCACATGGTTTTTATTTTATTTTTTATTATAAGGGCGTGAGGGAATTAGTATGGGCTACTTGGCTAATTGACCTCGGTCAAGCCCAAGTCAATATAACTGCACTGAATTTAGGCCTTAAAGCCAACAAGAATTCACCAAATAAAAAATGTATAACTTAGTTCTTGTTCTATGTACTACATTAAAAATAACCCTCGTTTAAAAATTATTTGAGAGCACACTTTATTTAATACCTAAACTATTCAAAATTCATACTCTTCCTCTGGTATAAACAATGTATATCTTAAATGGAGAGTATATTCTTTGCAACCTGAGGTGATATATATAGAGTAATTTTCTGGTCCGGAACAAAAAATCTAGAACTGTCCAAGAAATGTAACTAATGGCTAGCATTAATGATGAAAGTGTCAATAATGCTAGCCAGTAGTGACACTTCCTCGATTTTTTTCAACCAGGATTTTTGGACCTGAGAATTCATATATATATATATATTTATTTATTTATTTCTTTATTTCTTTCTTTATTTATTTATTTATTTACAAAGCTAAAACTTTTTTTGATTCCTCCATCTAAAACTACTGACAAGTATAATTCAATAGTTTTTTTGGCTTAGAATGACTTAAATGGGTTTAGAAGAGATTATGATACGTTGAAGAGAGATGTTAGTTATTTTAAGGCATGAAAAAATATGGAATTTTTGTAGTGAAACCAGTTTATTTTGAGATTATATTGAAACTCTTAAAAATATTACTCATTATAAATTTAAATGTTATTCATTATGAACAATATTGCTCATTAAGAACAATGTTACTCGTTATCGAAAATGTTATTCGTTATAAATAATGTTACTCATTACATATCCAATATTACACATTATGTCATTACAAAAAAAAACGGAGGTTTTGTGACGGAATAAAATTCGTCACAAGGTATGGTATATGTGACAGAATGGTCGCTAAAACCACATTATGTGACGGTATTACTTGGTCACAAATATTAATGGAAGTTTTGACATTCCGACAAGTCACTACCGGCAGGACTTCAGTGACGAAATTTAGTCCGTCACAATATATATGTATATAACTAAACCATGGAACACCCACCAAACACAGTCCCAGATGCCCAATCACCAAAACCCACGTAGAGAAATTCAAATGAATAGCAATACCAACAACTCCAAGCTGAAGCTTATACACAAACAATCAGCTCACGAATAAATGCACTACCAAAGCTGCCAAAGACACCCAAGCAATCACCAAATCAGATCACAATAATAGTCATAAGGATGAAGACAAAGCAGATGAGGTGAAAATTGATTGATTTACCAATAGACCGAAGGCGAAGCCGGCGATGACATTGAAAGCAATGGAGATTCATTGGCAATGTAACTCTACCCAAAAGGGGATGGTCAAATATTCAGTGGTTTTGTGATACAAAAAACTTGGTTGCTCAAACAAGATCACAGACAAATCGGAAACACACAAAAAATGAGGACAAATAAGGAAGATTTGTGTTAAATGGAGGGAGAAAACGGGTTTAGAATGTCCAAAATAGGGGGAAAGGCCAGCACCTACAACCAGAAACACGCCGGAATCTGGCAATCGGAGAAAAAACAAGTTCGCCGATTTCTTCGAGTTATCCAACGCTTCGCAGAGTTTCACGGCCAAAATATTTGGGTGGGAAGGGAGCGGAAAGGCTGGGAATTCTTTTCTGCGCTGTATGTCAGCTCGCCGTCAACGGATGTGGCCGAATTTCCAGCTAGAGGCTTAAGGTGCGTGGGTTTATTATGGGGCATGTCTGATCGGGAGGAGGGGAGAGGGAAGAAAAATGAGAGTTATTGGGGGAAAAAGGAAAGAAGAAAAAAAATAAAGGGATTTTGATTATTTTTGAAAATTTTAACAGATTTTTAATAAATAGAATTAACAATTGTGACAGTAAGCTTAAAATTCCATCACAGTTATGCTAAATGTATAGGAGTGAAATTTTCTTTCTAAATTTTCTGGTCAAAATCTTCAAATTTTTCGATAATTTTAGGTGTAATTGTGACAATATGGCTGTCACAATTAACAATATATCCAAATGTGACGAATATAACATTGTCACAAAATTATTTTGAATTTTATATTATTTTTTTCATTGAATCTGTGACAACATTTATAGTTTCCGTCACAGATGAATTCAAATAATTCAAATTTTTTTTGGCTCTAAAATTTTTTTAACAATTAGTGACAGCCTATTGTGACGAGGTTAAATTTGTCACATTTAATGTACCATTTGTGACGATCTAGATATGTCTGTCACTATATACTCTATTTATGTGACGGTTAAGTGACCGTCACAATGATTTCCGTCACAAAAAGCCCTTTTTTTGTAGTGTGTACTAAATATTATTCGTTATAACAATATTATTCATTATAGATAAATATTATTTACTATAGACAAAATATTACTTGAAAAAATAGTTATTAGCTATAAAAAAAAAAATTTGGAGTCTTACTATAGTTTAACTCTGAAAAACATGGTCTACTGTCAAAATTATGTTCGGCTTTGGTTTGTTTGGCCACTTATTGTCAAACACATCTATTTTGTTGCAAAAATGACTGAAATTCAATTGTTTAAATGGAAACGTTCGTTAATTCTCAATTGCACACATTGTGCAACCAAACTAATTAACATTGCATGAGTGTTTGGATGTGTATAATCCAACATCTATGGATCTCATGTTCAGTAATTTTACGTAAAATTAAAATTGTAAAAAACATTGAAAAATACCGGTGCAGGAAAGACATTTCAATCTTGTATGTAGAATAGTTTGGAAAATAATAATAATAATAATAATAATAATAATAGTCGAAAGGAGATTAACCAAGAGAAGAAGAGAATGAGAACATCCCAGCTAGGTTGGCACCCTCCGAACCTCCCACTAAACCTAGTTAAAATGAAATTAAAATTAAAAAAGCGTTATACAAAACAAGTCCGAAGACGAAATACTAGAGGGCAATAATAATAATGATGATGATGTTATGAATATGGATGCCACAATTTATCACATTGTGTAACTCTAAAGCTATATTATCATTAACCAACATATGTATATCTCTACAGTATTAATTCTTATCTTTATGGCTCATTACAATTTTGTAATAGCATTTCCCATGAAGAAATGGACAAGCCTAATGAGATGAGAACATATTTTTTCACTTTTTTATTCTTTTTATCTTCTATATTTTATATTGTATTCTTTATATATGGTTGATCTAATTAGTTTATAACAAGTTCTCAGCACGAATTTTTACCATTTCATTTTATTTTATTTTTTTACTCAATAAGTGGATTTCAAGTATCATCATGGCCATAAACAATGATCTTAACATCTCCTTATTGTTTTGGTACCTGAAGTAGTAGGTGATGGGAAATTTACGAATTTGTGTGTTTAGCCAAATTGCTTCTTTTAGTTGTATGTGGTTTCAGAGGATATGATATCTAGATGGAAAAGGACATCTATGTCACATTAAATCAGGAAGACCCAATATGGTGGTAACCATGGTCTCACAAGTTGACATGGATTATTTATACTGGTATGTGATAAATCTATTTATTCTCTTTATATAAAAATTAATATATTTAGCTTATTGTAGATAATTCTTTTATGTGACATGCAGTACACTTGTTGTGTGTGAATTATGAAATGTGCCAATTGTTATATTATTCACATATAATTTTCTTTTACTTTTATTATGAGTCGTTTTGTTGAAATCGCAATTTTGAGATTTAGGGTGCATAGCTTCATATTACCATTCAAGCAGATCTACCAAAACTTTGGATCACCATTAGCTAGCACATATCACACTTCTTGATAGGTCAAACTAAAAAAAAAATGGCTAGAGACTCGTACTGATAACGTACTAGCTCTTTTACTTGGAATTTTGTATATCTCGGTCAAATAATAAGAAAATATTGTTCAACCATAGTAGACTTTTTGTTATATTTTATTAGAATGAAAGATTTTTCATTATGTACATTCGAAGTGGAGCATAATCACCCACCTAAGAAAATAAAGCATTATTGGAGGATTGATTAAAGTATATTTCTTATCATTTCTTGAAGTAAATGTTTTACTATTATCACCCCGAAGTGAATATTATTTTATATTATATTGAAATTTAGAACATCTCCAATGAAATGTGGATTGCTAAAATTAACATGCCATATAAGCATATATAGACATTGTTTTGAAAAAATGCGCTCCAATAGTGATGTCTATACTAAATGTCGAGCTGACGTGGCCTGGACACTGTTAAGGTGAATGTCTACTTCTGGAGGCTCTGACAGGACCCACCCCGGAAATCCCTCCAGATTAACCGGAGAGGCCCCGCCTGAGAAAGATTCCACCAGAACCCTTCGAGGTAGCTGACAGAATCCTCCTCCGAAAAGTAGTTTAATAACAATAAAACAATAAATATGACGAAAAGTATAGATAAGGATATAAATTATAAAATAAAGTATACTATGCAACAATAATAAGAATTTCATACTCAACCAATAATGTGGGTTTGCAGCAAGTGGGAAAGTCAGAGCCACTAAAAATGATGGACAGAAAAATATAAATAATACAAATCCAACAATAAACAGAATAAAAGGAACATGGTCTAATACATAAGAAAAAGCAATAGCAGAAGCAAGTATGAATGCGATGCCGGCGGTAGCTCACGAGGACCTGCAGCTAGGACATAGGGAACGAAGTTAAAAACACAAAACGTGAGATATAAAATCTCTGTGAGTGCTCCTAGATATCTACAAAATATAAGCTCAGTAGTTAAAATTATTTTCACTCAAACCTCACGTCACTCAGTTGAAAGGTTCCCCGTTTTGAAAATCATTTCGCAAAACCCTTAGTTTATCCCCAAAATCATTAAATCATTATAACCGGTTTAAGGGGCGAAAACTTCATTCAAAATGTTTATTGAAATCACAACTCAATCACCAAAACCATAAATATAATCTCAACAAGAAATATTTAAATTTATTTGAAAACATGTTTGTATAAAATGGCAGGTAGAAACATTTGCTAAATCCAAACCGATATAAACCAAATACCATGGGCTCCAACCGATAAATTCAAAATCGTATGAATCCAAAACCATATCTAAATCCATAAATCAAATCATATCAATCCAAATCATATAAATCAAATCCATATAATCCAAATCGTATAAATCCAAACCATATAAATCCAAATAGTATAAATCCAAATCATATAAATCAAATCCATATAAATTCAAATTGTATAAATCCAAACCATATAAATCAACACAATACCACATCAAAGCATCGTTGCCGTGTGACCCTCAGCGTCCTGACGGCGTCACAGGCGGGAGGAATGGGGTAAACTCATCACAACGAACCGGCGTCCCAAATTCGTCATGGTAGGATCTTCATCATCTCTCTCCTGACACGTATCCGCAGCAGAGGATGGCATAATAATATTATAGCGCGCAATAATCCGTACATCTCAGTCATCATACAATACCGTGTGGTACTCCTAAAAATCATGAAACATTTCAAAATCATTTCCGAGATCATCGATCATCGGATTTTATAAAATTTCTCAAATTCCTTTACCTTTAAAAGTATCACAGTAAATTCAATGATTTTCCAAAAGCTTCTATATAGAAAAATTTACAAAACAATCAAACCTTTAGTTATTAGAAAAGTTGCCCCAAAACTTTATTAAATTTTACAAAAGCTCAAATCACATTAAATTCACCAAATTTTCCACAAGTTGTAAAATATCCGAAAACTTCAACATCCATTAAACAATCAATCAAAACACAAATTTCTATTGATTCCAAATAAATAGAAAATTCATCAAATCATAACATCAAACTCATGTAAATATTTAAATCCTCAAAAACATATTTAATAATTAAAATTTAATGCATAAGGAAAATTCAATTCAAACAAATTTATAGAATTCAAATCAAATATAGCATATATTCCCAAATGATTTAGAAAATAAATGCACTCACTGGTCTAACTCGTGCTCCTGCTGGATCTCCGATCCAGCCCTTGAACGTGCACGAACACCTAAAATAAATTACCAAAACACTCTTTAAATTACCGAAACTAACCAACGGCTCAGAGGAGTCCTCTAAGTCTCCAATTACAAGATTAAAACATTAATTACAAGATTGCCCAGCAATTTCAGTAATTACGAAAATACCCCAATATTTTCAGAAATTACAACAATGTCCCAAATCGATAAAAATCTGCAAAACACACGGATTTTTCCGTTTCAATTTCGATTCCAACAAACTTTATACCGAAACGAAATTGAAGATGCAAGGAACGAGAAGCTACCTTCAATTTCAAGATTCGTCGCAGCAATTGATCGGAATCGGTCCCGGAAGATCATACCTCGGCCAGAATTGTGCAATTTCGAATCCGACCAAAATTAGATAAAATTGAAAGTACAGCAAGCTTTCCCACGACCCTAGGAACGCGTTGGGACGGGAGGTGAGCACTCACTCACCGGAAAAGGACGAGATCGGCGGCGGCGCATGAAGGAAGACCGCGGCGGCTGTGGGCCGCGCGTGCAGGGCATGCAGAGGTCGTCGGAGCTCGGGAAAGTGCAGATTTGGTCGCCGGCGCGGTCTGAAGCTTGTGGTGGTGGCTGTGTCGTGCCACTCGCCGGCGATTGGAGTAGATCGGGGTGGAAAGGTGGCTGTCGCGGTGGTTTTTCTGAGACTTCGCGGCCGTTTTCTGGGTCAATCTCAGTACCAAAATGTAGATCGTCGCACCAGCTTTCCAACGGTACGAAGCACGCTCCCTAACTCCACCGGAACAGTGAGATCCGGCCGGCCAAAGATGGTGTCGCGCCTGTGCACAGTTGCGCGGGTTCTCGGTTTCGCTGTGATTTCCGGCGATTTGGGTCGTTTCACGGCGAACCACCAGTACGATGAGGAAGAGGAGGTCGTCGGCTTCGATCNCCGACCAAAATTAGATAAAATTGAAAGTACAACAAGCTTTCCCACGACCCTAGGAACGCGTTGGGACGGGAGGTGAGCACTCACTCGCAGGAAAAGGACGAGATCGGCGGCGGCGCATGAAGGAAGACCGCGGCAGCTGTGGGCCGCGCGTGCAGGGCATACAGAGGTTGTCGGAGCTCGGGAAAGTGCAGATTTGGTCGCCGGCGCGGTCTGAAGCTTGTGGTGGTGGCTGTGTCGTGCCACTCGCCGGCGATTGGAGTAGATCGGGGTGGAAAGGTGGCTGTCGCGGTGGTTTTTCCGAGACTTCACGGCTGTTTTCTGGGTCAATCTCAGTACCAAAATGTAGATCGTCGCACCAGCTTTCCAACGGTACCAAGCACGCTCCCTAACTCCACCGGAACAGTGAGATCCGGCCGGCCAAAGATGGTGTCGCGCCTGTGCTCAGTTGCGCGGGCTCTCGGTTTCGCTGTGATTTCCGGCGATTTGGGTCGTTTCACGGCGAACCACCAGTATGATGAGGAAGAGGAGGTCGCCGGCTTCGATCTAAGGGTGGTTGTCGGCCAACTCCGGCCACGGTGTGGTGGCTGCCGGCATGGGAATGTGGCGCGGTGAAGGTGGGAGGGGAGGCATCGGGGGGGGAGTGTGCGTGCGTGCGTGGGAAGTTTCCTAAAATTTTAAAGATGCAGACGGGGGCAAAATGGTCATTTCTCACCCATAAATATCAGTCTTTGCCAAATTACCAAAAAGCCCCTCACACTAAAACGACCATAACTTCCTGGTCTTAACTCTAAATCAAACGTACTACTAGTCTACGGACTCGCATCGACAAGCTCTACGCAATGGTATCAAATTCAAAACCGAAACACAACCACACAAAAAGTCAACCCTATGGCCCACTTAAGGTCAAACTTAAAATTTTTACTATTTTTCTCAAAACGGGACGATACAGCTCTGTTAGACATTGTTGAGTTTCCAAAACAGTAAAATTTTCCTTAAAAATTTAATTTGATAAAAAACTAAAAATATTTAATAAATATATAATTAATTAATAATCATAAATAACCTTTGTATAAATTGCCATTGGATAGTAATTTTTAAATTGAATGTGTATTTATGCCACATAAATTTAAACAATGCCTATTTTTATGCCACATATACAGCAATCTACATTTTCCATTGGAGATACTCTTACTAAGCTCAAATTGGTTATAATATTAGCTCAAAAAATTTCCATGAAATATTGGAGAAATTTAATTGGAAGAATTAAACATTTAATACAATGAGCTTTGGTTATATTGGGATTAAAGCTTTTCACAGTTTAATTGTCATTATGGACAATTGAGTAAAATTGTTTATGAACTATTGATATATTATAAAACATAATCATCCAAAATTACTAAGCATCCCTGAAGGATAACTCAATATATTTTGATTTTCTCTAAAATGAATACAGTATATTATTTATCATCCTCTGAAATGGATGTTATTAAACATAGTCATTTTATACGAGGCTCATATAATGAAATAATTCTTTGAATTATTTCTATGTGTAAGAAAGATTTCACCACCTATAAGTAGGGGTGTACACGGGTTGGGTTTGCCGAATTTTTAAAAAAAATCAACTCAACCCATAAAATGCGGGCTGGGTTGGTCTGGTTGATCGGATTAATTCATCTTTAATTTAGTCAAAATTAATTTTTTAATAAATTGAACTTTAATCAATAACTTAATTACATTCCTCGTTATTTTTGCAAAAATAAATTGTGTGAACTATTATAATGCAAAAAAATAAACTACAAAAACTCCTTACAAAATTGAAAATACAAATTACAATACATATCCAACTAAAATTAAAAAATAAATTGTTTCAAATTAAAATAATCAATATCAAACTAACAATAAAAATAAATTAAGAGCAAATTATAACAAACAATCCATAAGCAATAGAAGATATAAAAATAATGTCTCAAATTTTGACACCAAACAAAAAAGAAAAACGTGTTTTTTCAATACAACAATCTTCAATTCTTCATAACCTTACAACTCCAAAGCTTCAACATCTATTATCCATCCTAGGCTATAAGTGGAAACAATATAATGATATGAAGGAAAAAAATTTACATTTATTCCAAATATTTTATTTATATGTATAAAGCCTTAGATGCAAGAGGATATCAAATAAAAATGATAAATTTATCTACATGATTAAGAAATGATTATTAGATGAAAATATGATCCTAAAGATCAAAATATTGAGAAATAGAAATATCTAACAATGATTATGATGATCAAAATGAGACAACAGAAGTGTTTGTCTTAATTTAATATTTATACTTACTTTATAAATGTGTTTTTATTTTATCTAATGTGATCTCTATTATATTGTTCTATATTATTATTAAAATCTCTAAAAGAGCAAATATATGTGGTACAATTTATTGGATTCAAAAGATCCACATGCATCATGATGCATATTTATCAAAAATGAAAATTGATCAATATGCACTACAAGAAATTTGGCCTACAGCAAAGAAAATTGAAGTTACAAAATAAATTATGTGACAGAAGATAACCCTTCAGTTTCAAAAAGAAAATTTCGGGACTGTTTAAAAAAAAATTATTTTCAGTTACGAAATTTGAAATTGTAACATGTTTACGTAACTAATTGGTCAATTTTTCGGAGAGAAATTTTCCCTCCAAAAGTTTAAAACCTATTGTTACAAATTTTTTCGTCTTCGTGACTAAATACTCTAAATTTGACTAGTCAACTGATGAAATGCATACAATTACAAAAATTAATTTCGTTACAGAATAATTTTTTCCCTTTTTTCCTTAAAAAAATAAGAATAAATAAAAATTGACCAAAACGGCACCGTTTTGGTCATTATTTGTCTGTGCCCTTCATCTAAAACGGTCTGGTGTGGCCTTTGGTGTATGTTGTGAACAATGGCCGCCTTTCCACAAGCACCCACTGCCCCGGCCAGCCACTTGAACCTAAAATCTCTGGCGAAACAAAGGAAGCGTTGTTGCGCCAAACCATCAAAATCGCCGCTGCATAGCTGAAAGACCACCGCAGTCGACTTCTGGCTTTGTACGTTGAATGCAGAGGTAGGTTGTTCATAACTTTTCTCCTACTATTTCGAATGCTTTTAATTGTTCAAAGGTTTAGACAAAGAAGGTGCCTTTGAAACTCTTCCTCCCTCCTCAGAATTTACTCATGTGAGCTATCTCTCCTTTTACCCCCTATATTNAAATAAAAATTGACCAAAACGGCACCGTTTTGGTCATTTTTTGTCTGTGCCCTACATCTAAAACGGTCTGGTGTGGCCTTTGGTGTATGTTGTGAACAATGGCCGCCTTTCCACAAGCACCCACTGCCCCGGCCAGCCGCTTGAACCTAAAATCTCTGGCGAAACAAAGGAAGCGTTGTTGCGCCAAACCATCGAAATCGCCGCTGCATAGCTGAAAGACCACCGCAGTCGACTTCTGGCTTTGTACGTTGAATGCAGAGGTAGGTTGTTCATAACTTTTCTCCTACTATTTCGAATGCTTTTAATTGTTCAAAGGTTTAGACAAAGAAGGTGCCTTTGAAACTCTTCCTCCCTCCTCAGAATTTACTCATGTGAGCTATCTCTCCTTTTACCTCCTATATTTTATTACTAATTCAGTTTCATTTAAGAGGTTTCTACTAGATTTTTCTACTAGATTTTGAATTAAATCTTCAAATTTGCTTATATTTATTTTTTTTTCTTTTTAAATGTATTTTTAAATTCAAACTTTTTCTTTTTGTTAAAAAAGTTAGAGCTCGTGTGACAGGACCCGTTCCACTTGGATCCTGACTGCATGGCTTAATATTTTCATTAAGCCAATAAGCAATTTTTATTTCTACCAAGCCCTTAATAATTAAATTTCAACAAAGGGGAAACTCTATACTACCAGAAATTTTATTAAAAATTTCGGCGGCATCTCGTCTGTTTTAACAACATCCCCAAATACAAATAGTTGCAAATCCTGCAAAGAAAACATTCCTATACAAATTCAAACTACCAGCACACATATCCCATATATTATGCATTTACTCTAGAGAAATAACATAATATATAATTATCACACATTATTCCTTAACAATTCTAACTTCACATAATAGAACAACCAATCATCACGATCCTTCGCCCTAAGGCATCGTGGCATAAATGTAATCATCATCACGATCCTTTATCTCCACATCACCATCCACATCACCATCAGCCTCACCCTCCACAGTTTCCATAACAATTCATATAATCAAATCCACATACACATTCAACATAGTGATCACACAAATTGGCTGTAACACATACGTATTTAAGTTCACAGAACTATTCACAACCATGGTAATTTCGATTATATAATATATTCCGAAACCGCTATCAATAATTAAGAAATTCAATCACACAATCAATCCTAAAATCTCAGCATCTCAATTCATTCTACAGCAAACACCAAAACACAACTACACACGTATCTATATCACCAATCATCCATAATTCCTATTTTAACCGTTATTTACAACACTGCTCAAGACCGGTTAATTCTAATACTCACTTAAAATACGCGAATTATATATCAAAACGAAGCTTGAACAGAGTAGGATACAACCGTGGACTTACCTCGTCCAACCGCCGTCGGAGGTGGCCGGAAAGTGGCGGCCAAGCTTCCTCCATTCATACTGCTCGAACGAACGAGATTTGAGGCGAATGGGTACCGAAATCGGACTCAGGAGGCTCAGAATAAGGGGAAAGAACCGGCTACATGACCGAAAACTGCCGGGATCCGGCGATCAGGGGAGAATCGAGCCCGCCGGTCCCTTCATCGTTTACGGCGATTCACGGCGCTTCATGGCCAGCACCCAGTGGAGAAAGAGAAAGGATGACCCGGGCTATCTTTTACGAGCAGTGGGTCGGTCGGTAACGGCCGGAATCCGGCGATTTCAGTTGAGGAAGCTCACCGGATTTCTCGTGATTTCCAGCAATCGTGGCGTCTCTACGGGCAGTCACCTATGCGGTGAGGAGAGGGGACCACCGGCTCCACATCCCAGGTAGTTTCCGGCCCAATCTAGTTGGAAAATTGGCCGTTGCCGGGAAGGGAAGAGGGGCACGGGTGGGCTACGCCTATGGGGGGAAGGAGACCGGCGTCCCGCGGGCCTTCCAGACCCTTCTTGATTTTTAAAAAACTGGAGTAAGGGCAATTTAGTAATTTCTCACTCTTACCTTAGCAAATTACCAAAAAACCCTATCAACGTTTTAACTATAACTTCTCAATCTTAACTCGGAATCGACCGTACTACTAGTCTACGAAGTCGTATCGACTAGCTCTACGCAACGGTACCACAGTCAAAACAAAACTAAAACCATAAAAAAAAGTCAACTACGGGCCCACTTAGGTCAAACTTGGTCAAATTTGAGAATTTTTTAATCTTTTCCCAGGACGGGGTGTTACAAGCTCGTGGGTTGCATTTTACTTACGTGTGTGTATATGCTTGTATATAATATTTTAAAGGTGCATCTTCTGCATCTGTACTCATAAACAGCAACCGTATTAGTTATGTGTTATATCAGTTTTTCTCTTGCCATGTTTTTTATTATAACTTCATATAGTTGCCTTGGACATATTCTGAAGATGATTTTCCTAGTTATTTATAAGCTTTTACATGTGTATGAATGGTTATGTGTGTGTGTGTGTATGTATATTGCAATTCATTTATGTGTGTGTTGTTTCCCCTTGAAAGGATTGACCCTTTTGTCCAAGTTTATATGCTGTCAAAGTTGTGAGTATCTATGTCTATTAGTTGCTTTCTTTAAATCTCTGTAGATTTTTAATAGCTGACGATCTCATGTTTGATATATTTGTAGGCGTGCAAATGATTTAACTAACGGGAGCTCTTCTCTCGAATTTATAAAGAGTATGAAGAATCTGTCGATCTTGTAAGAAACATGATTATTGGTTAAACTGAACATTTTCCATCTGGAATATAGATATATTTTGTTATTTATCATTGCTTGGTATGTTAAGCAGTAATAACAACTTGATTTTGCATCCTGCAGAGAACTGAGGAATAACAAATTTGTGATTCATTTTCATCCGACATTCAAGAGTACCAGAAGTTGAATGAGCTATAAGTTTTAGTTGAACGGCTATACTCTAGGTATTATTAACTATATTTATTATAATTGGTCATGTTGATGGGTTTTATTAATTACTTGATATTGCAAAATGATATATAAAATCAGGGAAAGGAGGAATTGGTGAGGCACTTTGAGAAGATGGGATTTGCGTGTGAATCTGAAGAGGTATTGCCAGTATGTTATAGCCCAGCTCGAGATAGATCAAGGAAATGGGTGAGACAGAGGGCACTTGGTAAATTACTTCTCTACTGCTGAAGCAACAGATTACCTTCACCAACCTCCTACTCACTCAACCATCTCTTATGGTTGACATCACACCCAACTTAATTATTAGCACCACCTTCATCTCCACTTTCAACACTATCAAACCCATTCCTCTACTACGCTGCTATTACTACTAGCAGCACCAATGCTGAATCTCCTCGTTCTTTTTACAATTTCTGCTACTACACAACTACTTCTAGTACTAGAACTAGTTATGGCTTCCAAATTGAACCATCCTTGTTTGCACTACAAGCTGATGATCATGATCAGCACCCATTGCATGCACCAAAAAGATATAAAAATGGGCCAATCTACAGTTTGTCTGGTCCAAGAGTTGGAAGAGAGAAGGAGATATCAGTTATGACCTTCTCTCTTCCAACTCTTAGACCAGACAAACTGTAGATTGGCCCATTTTTATAGATTTTTGGTGTATGCAATGGGTGCTGATCATGATCATCAACTTGTGGTGCAAACAAGGATGGTTCAGTTTGGAAGCCATAACTAGTTCTAGTACTAGCAATAGTTGTGTAGTAGGAGAATGAGGATTTAGATGTGTCTATAAGGTTGCTCAATATGTAAACATTCATATATGAATGAAGAATTGTTAGTGCATTGAACTTTACTGATTGATATTAAGCTAGAATGGATTTGTTGTCTCTGTCTATAAGAACTTGGAATGAATATGGTATGTAAGCTGATACCTTACTTTTGAGATGGCAGTAAATATTAGTTGGAAGGCCAAATGTTAATATATATTTTTTTTGAAGATGTTAAGTGCTAACATCTTAACTTGCACATGTTGTGATTAGGTAGTGAGAAACTGAGTTGCAGCAATGCTGAAACTTTACACTTATATATATTTTGTGGATAGTAATATTTTGGGATGGTTACTTATAAGTAAAGCAGAATATTTTGATAAGCTACATTTCGTTTAGTATTTTTTGTTGGTTGTGGATGCGTTTGGAACTTATATATGTTTTATTTCAGCATGTGAGTAACTAATTAATATGGGACACATAAGGTTTCGAGAACAACAGTTATGTATAACTTTCGTGGCTAATATAAATAGCCACAAAACATAAAATATACACTGGCAAACTGAATCGTTTTTAGTAACGAAATTTATAGTTCGTGACAAAAAAATATGCAATCTGTTATAATGTACTTTAGTTACGAATGTTTTCGTGTCTAATTCTAGGGCAATTTAGTCACGGACCTAAAAACCGTGACGAAAACACTTTGAATTAGTCACGAAAACCATGTCGTGACCACTACATGAAATAGACACGACAGTTTTCATAACTGATTTACATACTTCAGCCACGAAACTAGCAGTTTCAGTAACAAAAATATCAAACTTCAGTAACAGCAGTTTTCGTGACTAAATGTGTGACATTCAATCACAAAAAAATCCAAAATTTTGGAATTGGCCTTCAGTCACGAACTGCCACTTTTTTCATGGCTAGGGACTTTCAATGATGCACCTACTGTCACAGAGCTATTACAACGTGTTTTGTGTAACTGAATGGATTTAGCAACGAAAAAATGGCCTTCAGTCACTAAAGGTCGTTGTCGCTGTAGGCCAGATTTATTGTAGCAATGTGATATATCATTTATAAAAGAAATATGTATTTGAATATATTGCCTATAAAAAATGTCAAAAGCATATATTTAATATATAGCAGTTGGACAATTCGTGAATAGTTTATCATTTATAAAGCACACTTGGAGCTAGAATAATCAACAAATTTAATGTTCAAATTCCTAGAAAAGGAAGTTGTGTTTTTTGCAAATGCTACAAAAGTGTACATCTAACAATCCATATAATATTTTAAAAAAATCCAAAAGTGGCATATGTTTGCAAAACAAATATAAGAGCAAACTTAAGAAGTTGTTAAAGCTCAATAAGAGAGACATTATGGAAGAGATTCTTCTTAAGAGAATAGTTAAAAATTTTAAAATCATGAAGATAATTGTTGAATGTTTCTTCAAAGTAGCTACATAGAATCATTAAAAATGATTATGATCTTACACTACAACAAAAGATGTCATACACAACACAAAAATAACATCGTATTAAAGGTCTTATGCGACGATTTAATATTGTTGTATTATCTATTGTCGTAAAAGGTCAAGTTCTAATACAATTTCGTATCAAACATTAAGTACGACGCACTAGTGCATCGCATAAAATATATGTGTGACTTAGATTCCACATGGCACTCAATCAAATTAAATACGATGCACTTAAAATGCTGTATAAACTAGCTGACATGGCAAATGCCTCATGGAAGATTCATTTAAGTATGATGGTCTAAGACCATCATAAATGTTCTTTAAAAACTATAAAAAGAGTAGGGGTACAGGCGTTCTTTTGCTTTTGGCCCATCCTTTGCTTCTTCATTTTTTTCAAAGCACACTTGGATGGAGATCAGTCACACTTCTTGCAATAGAAAGACCAATCATATACGGGCTCCCTACACCCGTTGCAACCACATGCAAAGCGGAGAGTGAGAACAAGCCCATGCTCAACATGGGACTCATATTTCACTTTCTCATGCCACCCTTTTGCTATTTCCTCCACATTTTTCTCCAAATGCTTCAAATGTTCATTTGTAACACTAAGATATCTTGACCCGCATTGCTTCATTTGTCCCACTCTAAACTCAAAGCTTGTCTATTAATTGTAGATGTTTTCCCTTCTGTGCCTCTTGGCATCTTGTTTGTCAACTAATTCCAACCCATAATGTGAGGCAGTGCAAACTGCAAAAAAAAAAAGATTTACAAATGTAGCAAGCATAGCATATTTAGTTTTTTGGGTTCCAAACTTCCAATTATATAGGTAAAAATAAGTATGAGTTTGTCAGAGTGAACTTACTATTCGCCGAATGTGACCTTATGTGATGAATTTCAAGCAAAATGAAAAGAAATACTTTGGGTCCAAGAGAGAATACCAAAGTGGCATAGGAGCTCTTTAGAAACAGTTTTCACGAAATGAGGAAGAAAATAGTCAAAAACCCTAGTTAAGTGATACAAAAGAGCCCAAAATGATGCCATTTTGAAAAAACGACGATTTTCAGCGTCATATTGACTGTATTTAAGATGCACTGATCAAATAGGATGCACAAATGATTTGTATTTTCTCCCTTAACGCCAAGTACAAGGCACTTGTGTGTCGTATTTGCTACCTACGCCAAATACGACACATTTATGCATCGTATTTGCTATGCTACGTTCTCAAATATGATGCACAAGTTCATCATATTTTCTTAGCTTATCTACAACGTTCATTGAACATCATATTTGGTTTTCCTTGTCGCCACATCAACATATGGTACGTTTCAATTTTACTATGATACTACAACATTTTATTTGTGCTCATCGTTGTTGTACAAAATCAAATACAATGTTTTATCTTTGAACATCATAACATAACCAAAAAAGCACCATATTTAATTTCACAATTTGTCGTAATTAACATCTATTACAACAATACTTCTTAAAAACGCCATATACAATCTTTTGACAATCATCGTTAATGATCCTATTTTTTGGTAGTGTTAAAACTAATGATATTACATATGTTATCTACAAATTGTTGGCGAATTGAGAAATAAAAAATTCAAGATGAATTGCATTAATTTGTTAAAAATCTCAAGTATTGCACCAAAAGTTGAATTTTAATGGTTGAATATGTTTAATATATATAAAGCGCAATCTAATGCAAAAAGTCTTCTCAAGATGTTTGCAATAAAATAATATACAAACATATTCTAATTGCAATTATATTTCAATATTTTATGAGCTTGATAGTTTCTAAAATATTTGAATTGTATTTTATGGGTAAATGAAATATTTAATTTTCAAATTTTGATAAACCTTGAAGGATTGTGATATTGCATGAAACAGGACCTCAAGGTACATACGTATTTGAATAAAACGCTATGTATATATTAACCAAATGAGGCGTTTTAGTGAGTAGTCTAAGAATGATATGATATGTTAACAAATCAGTTTGCCTATGTGTATTTATTGTTATTACTATGATTATAGTATATTGAAACTCGTAAAGAGTTTAATGAGACAGTTTTTTCTCCATTAGGGGAGAAAGCCGAGATTGGAATAATGACGTGAAATTTTGAATTGTCTCATTTTTTAGTGAAAATTTTTATTAGTTGTAAATATTCTAACATTGAAAGAAATCCTTGAAAGACAATTTTCTATTACAATTATAAATGAGGTTAAAAGCACACCCGAAGCATGTTAAATTCTTAGTGTAAAAGATTGTTTCCTATAAGAAAAAGTCACATGGAAGATATTTGTATGATATATAAGTTTTTGACAATATTGCAAGAATTTAATGATAGTTGCATTGCTCATATTTAAAGAGACTATATTAAATATTTATTAACGAAGCATTTAGAATGTGTCGACTTAAAAATTATATATGCTAGTTCATTTATGTCGACATTTGAGGGAGCATGCAAACCAATAATATGCATATTTTACTCTTTTTCCTTCACCATGGTTTTTGTCCCATCGGATTTTTTTAGTAAAGTTTTAATGAAGCAATTTGAGTGGGTTATCATAGATAATAAAAAAATAGTAGTTTTATATCAATATAATATATGCTTAAATTGCACTCTTTTTCTTTCAATAAAACTTTTCCATGATGTTTTTCCTTACAAAGTTTTGATGAGGCAATTTAAAATCGAAAGATACCAGATATCAAAAGGATTGTACTCTTTTTTCTTCGTCAAAGTTTTGTTCCATAAGGTTTTCCTAACAATGTTTTAATGAGGTAATTTAACCTTCAGACTTACCAGAAGTGCCTCAATCAAGAGAAAAAAACATTGTTTGTACTCTTTTTCCTTCATCAAGGTTTTACCCTACTGGATTTTCCTTGTAAGATTTTAACGAGGCAGACCGAACACAAGTATTATCATATATATGAATACTGTACACTTTTTCTTTCACTATGGTTTTGTCCTACTAGATTTTCCAAGCAAAGTTTTAAAATGAAGCATATTTTATGCATGATGGACATCCAATAGGAAATGTTATGAATATGGGTGCCACCATTTATCACATTGTGTAACTCTAAAATTATATTATCATTAACCAATAATTTGTATAATATATGTAACATCTCTATAGTAATAATTATTTGTATAATTTTTATGTTT
>QANX01003484.1:0-52084 GCA_003254975.1 Ochetophila trinervis
TTAATAAATGTTTTTTTATTTTTTATTTTTATTTTTTATGAATATAGTTAATAAATGTTTGGTTGTCAATTAAACATGCACTAAACCTTGTCCATTAAACTAGCTTTAATCACAGCAAGTCATCAAAAAATTTCCCTTTCCTCATGGTGAACCATAAAATTCTCCCCCCATTTTTAAAATACGCACATTACAGACCGACCCTTCAGACCTCCAAATCCTACAGTATTTAACATCAGATTAATGATTTTCTGACATTGGGATTTTATTTTTATTATATTATATTTTTAAATAAGTTTTCTAATTTAAACTTTTTAATTTCCAAATTGCAAATGATTTTTACCGTTTTATGTTATAATTTGAAGTAGGTGTTTCTATAGAAGTTTTAGTGGTAGTTAAGTTTAATGATGCCTGTGTTGAAAATAAAATAAAAATTGTAAAACGGGAAAAAAGATGAAAGTAAAATGGAAACATATGTCATTTCAAACATGTAAAACGTGTATGATTTTGTTCCATACAGGGCTTTCAAATATGTTTGCAAGGATCTGCTTCATTATAAATGGGCTAGATAATGGTCTCATCACCTCATGAAAGCCCAACACTTAAACTGACCGGTGTCAAACTAAGCCCAACCAAGGTGACTGAAAGCAAGTTGTTGGCAAGGATATTACTGCAAAAGTGCAAAGGGTTATTTTATTTGTAGGGATAAATGAAAAAAAGTGTCCACCTTTTTTAAAATTTACAATTTTGGCCACTATCGCAATGCACAGGCCGATACTTACTTATAATTAAATTTATTCGTGATTTATCTCTATATCTAAAAAACACATAAAACATCTCATTGACCAAATAGAGAGATAAATGTGTCCATTTATCAACAAAAAAAGAAAAAAAAGAAAAAAAATTGAGAGATAAATGTGTCCCGACTAAACGGAGAAACACTCCACCTGTATCAAACAGAGAGATACTTGTGACAAGTGGTTTTGTGTTCCGTCCTATTACAGTGTATCTGATAAGTTGGTTAAGTCATTCATGTGCTATGCACGTGTTTTGTTTGTAATGTACATTTTATGATCTCAATGAAATAGTTTTTCTCTGATTTCTTTTCTTTCCTCTTGCTGTTTGCTTTCATTTGTTTTCTCTCTAGCCAAACACTATGGTTTGTCTAGGTTATACTTTCTTATCTTGGTATCAAAGCCTGTTTCCATGGCGGAAATAAGTTCAATCCTGACTGTTTCGCCTTTTCCAAATTCGATCATCAAGCTGAATGATTCCAACTTCTTCATATGGAAATCACAAATTTTTCCGATCATCAAAGGTCATAGGTTTCTCAAATTTTTACAATATTCATCCTTCGACGATTATCTTGTCCATCATCCTCGAAGTTTCACATCAACAAGTAACTACAATGAAGATCAAATGAGAGAGGATTGGGAAGTTCAAGATCAATTTCTCATCGGCTGGTTAAGAGGAGCAATTGTTCAAGAAGTTAGTGGTCATTTCATCGACAAAGAAACTTCATACAGTCTCTGGTTTGCAATTGTGCAAAGGTACGCAGCACCTTCACCAAGTCGAATCTTTCATTATAGGAGATTATTACATGTGACTAAGAAAAATGGAATTTCCGTTGATGCTTATATTCTTAAAATGAAAGATCTAGCTGGTAAACTGACTGCTGCTGGGGATTGTGTTTCGGAAAAGGAATTAGTAATGTACATTTTGGCTGGATTAGGATCTGATTTTAAACCTATTTCAATAATTTTGGAGATTCGACCTGAACAGTATAGTTTGGAGGATATTTTACATCATTTGCTATCTTATGAATCGAAATTAGAAGAAGAAAATTCAGCCTTACATTTTGAAATGACACAAAAAGCTGCTCACTTAACTTTGGAAAACATTCGTGCTGATTTGGGTATATCATCACCAGCTAAGAATAATGTTGTTCCTGTTAATGCAAGTTCTGGTGGTCATTGTGGGTGTCATAATGCAACATCATCAAATGGTGATATGTGTAGTGTTTCTCATGGTTTTTCACAACCTACTTGTTATACACAACTTGGCTATAATTCATGTGGAAATAGTCAAATGTTTCATGCCGTGCAACAAGTTCCAGGAAAAGGACCTGGTTCATTTAACAGAGGCAGAGGTCAAGGTTTCTTTAGCAGGAATGGTGGAAGAACTTCAAATCCAACTTGTCAACTGTGTGGAATATATGGCCATGTTGTAGCAAATTGCTATTATCGTTTTGATACAAACTATAATGGTCATTATTCAAACTCGTACATGAGGGGTACGAGTCAGCAAAACTTTCGGCCTTCCCAACAAAGTCATTCTCAATATTTTGCTCCCTCAGATATGGCTTATCACACTTCAAATAGTTCACCAAATTCCTTTCAAAATTTTCCACCTCCAACTTCTCATTATTCACCTACCACAGCTAGTTCAGCCAATCATCATTATCCAAATAGCTCAAATGCTCAGAATTATAGACCTCAAGTTTTTGCTAATCCTCAAGGACACTTGACCTTGGCTTCATCAGGAGCAGCCACTATGTCATCTCCAGTCATTGTTATGTCAGAAAAATTTGCTGGCACCTGTCAACAAGCTTCCCCAATGACACTTAAAGATCAATCATGGTACATGGACAGTGGTGCTACTGATCATGTGGTTGCTGATGGTGATGGTCTACTTCATCAAATTGAGTACAAAGGAGGTAACAAATTAATGGTTGGTAATGGGCAAAATCTTGACATCACTCATATCGGTAAAGCAACTATTCCTACTTGTCATTCTGCTATTCAAATACTTGATATTCTTGTTGTTCCTTGTATTGCCAAGAATTTATTAAGTGTTTCCAAATTAGTGAAAGATAATGGATTACTTGTGGAATTTGATGCCAATTGTTGTATTATTAAGGACCTTCGAGGACATTCACTCCTTAAGGGCATTTTGGAAGGAGGGCTGTATAAGTTGCTGCTTCCTTGCTTCTCAACTGCTCACAAACGACCTACACCTGCCTTTTCAGCTCAGCTTCTTTCATCTGTTCATCCTCAACCGTTCCAACCTTTACTTAGTCAATCTATTTCACAACATGATTCTCCATCTTCATCTTGTTCTGTTTCTCCCTCAGCCTCATCTAGTTGCACTCATTTTCTAACAAATTGTACTTTGTCTTCTTCTTTACAAACTGATAACACAAATAGCTCTTCTGCTTGTAATTCTCATTGTATTCCTTTTGGTTCATTTTGTTGTTCTGATTTAGCTTCATGTTCCAATATCAATAAAACAGTTTCTGATTCAAAGTTTTTGTGTACTTCCAATGCTTTATCTACCATTAAACCAAACTTTAATGCAAACATTTTGCACCAATGTCTTGGTCATCTTAGCCAGCCAATCCTAAACAAAATTCTAGACTCCATCAATATGTCTGCTTCTAAGGATTTGGTTTTTTGTGAGGCTTGCCAGTTTGGCAAGCAACATCTTACCACCTTTCCTTCTTCATCTTCTCGAGCCTCAAAACCATTAGAACTCATCCATACAGATCTCTGGGGTCCAGCTCCAACTACTTCTCTTAATGGATTTCGATATTATATCCAATTTTTAGATGACTACTCTAGGTATGTTTGGGTTTACCCTCTCACACTAAAGTCAAAAGCTCTCCCTACTTTTATCAAATTTCAAACCATGGTTGAAAGATTTTTTGAAACCAAAATCAAAACTGTCCAGTCAGATTGGGGAGGTGAGTTTCGGTCTTTCCTTCCTTACCTTACTAAACAAGGCATCCTATTTCGTCACCCTTGTCCTTATCTTCATCCACAAAATGGACGAGTTGAGAGGAAGCATCGGCATATTGTTGAAGTTGGCCTCAGCTTGTTAGCTCAAGCAAAAATGCCTCTCCTTCATTGGTGGGATGCTTTTAGGTGTGCAGTTTACATAATAAACAGGTTGCCTACTCAAGCCTTACAATTTGAAATTCCTTATCAACTTCTTTTTCACCAGTTACCTGATTATACCTTCTTTCGAGTTTTTGGCTCAGCTTGTTATCCCTTTCTTCGACCATACTCCTCACAGAAAACACAATTCCATACTTAGAAATGTATCTTTTTAGGATATAGTCCAGATCATAAAGGGTACAAATGCTTACATCATACAGGTCGTGTGTATATTTCCAAGAGTGTAGTATTAAATGAAACTGATTTTCCTTTTGCTAATGATCATGCTTTTCTTAGTGCATATTCTTCATCTCTTGATAATTCAAAAGACACTACTATTGATCATTCTTCTCCTCTTTATGTTGTTCATCGACAACCTATTCCTTCAAACACTCCTACTGCATCATCTTCAAATGACATTTCTTTACATACTTCTCCCATTTTATCTTTATCTTCAACATCATCATCTTCCTTACCCCTCAATAACTCATCTACTGTTCCTGTTTCATCTTCACCAGTTATTTCCACAGCTTTACATGACACTGCTCTTCCTACTACTTCATCTCTTCCAGCTCAACCTACACATCCTATGTTAACCCGTGCCAAAGCAGGCATTTTCAAGCCAAAAAGTCTTGTTGTTTCCACTAAGCATCCTTTGCCTCCTTCTTGATGCGGGCATCATAAAGCTATATTCTACCATTGGAGCAAAATATGATGATTTAAGCATGATGTCCAAGCAAGGAATGAAGGTGGTAATGCTGCTCGGGAGTTACGGAGACATTCTTTAATCTTGGGGTTCCACATCACTTCTTCTTTCTCTTCTATTCCTGAACCTAAAACAGCCACTCAAGCTTTACTTGATCCTCAGTGGAGAGAAGCAATGAGCAATGAATATGCAGCTCTCCTTAAAAACAACACTTGGCAGCTAGTTCCACTTGTTCCTTGAATGCCTTTGGTTGGCAACAAATGGGTCTATAAAACGAAATACAAGGCTGATGGCAGTGTGGAAAGACTTAAAGCTCGTCTTGTTGCAAAAGGATTCCATCAGACTGCTGGGGTTGATTACAAGGAGACTTTTAGTCCTGTGGTAAAGCCAGCAACAATCAGACTTATCCTTTCTCTTGCTCTATCTAATAAGTGGCAGGTCAGACAATTTGACTTTAATAATGCATTCCTTAATGGAGATCTTCTTGAAGATGTTTACATGGAGCAGCCACAGGGTTTTGTTAGTGATCAATATCCTCATTATGTCTGCAAGCTTACTAAAGCTATCTATGGTTTAAAGCAAGCTCCAAGAGCTTGGTTTGAAAAGCTAAAGTCTCTTTTGCTCAGTTTTGGTTTTCTTAACTCTCAGTCTAACACCTCACTATTTATTTTGAAGACAGAAACAACATATGTGCTCTTGTTAGTGTATGTTGATAACATTCTCATAACTGGTAACAATCCTCAGTATATTGCTACTTTAATTCAGCAAATGAATGATGTTTTCTCTTTGAAAGATTTGGGGGAACTTCACTATTTCTTGGGAATAGAAGTAAAAAGATCAACTTCTACAATGCTTCTCACTCAGCAAAAGTATATCACTGATCTGTTGACAAGAGCTCAACTTGATGGAGCTCGGCCTATCTCAACTCCCATGAGTTCGAGTACTAAATTGTTCCAATACGATGGAGATCCATATTCAGATCCAGCAGCTTATCAGAGCATTGTAGGTGCCCTACAGTACTTAGCTTTAACCAGACCTGATATCTCCTTTACAGTAAGTACCCTTAGTCAATTCCTTCAGTCTCCCACCATTAATCATTGGGAAGCCTGTAAACGGGTACTAAGATACTTAAAGGGAACTATATCTCATGGTTTAAAGCTACAAGCTGATGCTCAGTTACAAGTACAAGGTTTTGCTGATTCTGATTGGGCAGGGAGTATTGATGATCGAAGATCAGTCAGTGGTTATTGTGTGTACTTTGGATCAAATTTGATCTCATAGAGCTCTAAAAAACAGCAAGTTGTAGCACGGTCATCAACTGAAGCTGAATACAGAGCTTTGGCTCACATTACCTCTGAAATATGTTGGTTGCAAAATCTTACACAGGAGCTGCAATATCCATTAGCTTGCCCTATTGTTTGGTGTGACAATATCGGAGCAGCTGCATTGGCAGTCAATCCTGTGTTACATGCACGTGTTAAACACATTGAGATTGATTTACACTTTGTGAGAGATAAAGTCATTCGCAAAACGTTGGAAGTCAGATACATTCCCACAGAAGAACAAGTTGCTGACATTCTCACAAAACCTCTTAGTTCAACCAGATATATTCTTCTCCGATCCAAGCTTCATGTCTTTGATTACTTATAGCTTGGTTTTTCAGTTCTGAAGTGTAAAACAAAAATAGCAAAGGAGTTTCTTTTGCGGGGGCATATTACAGTGTATCTGATAAGTTGGTTAAGTCATTCATGTGCTATGCACGTGTTTTGTTTGTAATGTACATTTTATGATCTCAATGAAATAGTTTTTCTCTGATTTCTTTTCTTTCCTCTTGCTGTTTGCTTTCGTTTGTTTTCTCTCTAGCCAAACACTCTGGTTTGTCTAGGTTATACTTTCTTATCCCGTCCAGTAATAAATTTCCAAGTTAATTAAGTTTAATTTTTTGACTTGTTAGTAACTAATTTAGTAGTTCTAAATTCAACTCTCAAATTAAGAACATTCATTGTATAGTCACTTTCTTCTAATCTTTCAGACAAAACATCGGAGCACTCAAATATTCCATCTTGTTCTCCTTTCTAAGTGTGATACAATTAATATAGAAGAAGAGATCGATCAATGAATAGATTGATATAATAAACAGATATTTAGTAAACATGAATTGTCAGCAACAATTGGTGTGAGCACTCTTATTTAAATTTTGACAAAGTCTAGTATTTTCTTTGCAAATTCTGTTTCAGGCTAACCACTGCGATTTTTCCAACCAAATTGAGAAAGATGAATAAGAAAAAGACAATACGATGTACGATTTTTGTATTTACTGATATTCATGGTAAACTATAAGTTTTTTTTTTTTAAAGAATTCAATTATTAAATCATAATTATAAATTAAAAACTAACCGAACTTAAGTTCAAAATTGTAGTTTAACTCTTGGGATATAAAACTATTGCCTTATATTTATATGCTGTTATACTGCGTAGTAGCTTATGATTTAAAGTTTATAATACTATACAATGATTTTTATTTATTAAAAAGAAAAAAAAATCTTTGGCGTTTATGAATTTTCTTCCACATTTGTAAGTTTTCTTAAAATAAGAGAATTACATCCTCAATTACTAATATATGCTATTTTAAAAAAATAATTAAAATAGATTATTGTTGGTTTTTATTGAAGAGATCACGAACACGAGGGTTATTGAATATAGTGTAAAATAAAAATTTGTAATGGATATATATAAGATGCCTCATGTATGTCAACTGCATATATGGACAATCATTGACCTGAATACACCACATATGCATGCAAAATATTTCCAAAGACTTTGTCTAGTTGTGATTATATAAATATATATTCATTTATTAATTGATGTAAATATATATATACATTCGTATTATTGAAACATTCAATCTCAAAGACACAAAGGAACTTATGAGCCTCATCAGAATAATATAGAATAAAACTATGAACCATGTGCGTGCCTGCAATTTGCTGAGATTCTTAACTCATCAATTGTACAAACTTCTAGAGAGAAAACACCATCCAATTGAATATATATATATATATATATATAAAGGGAACAACTTGAATAAATTTGAATCCAAAAGTCATATACTCAAACGGGTCTTCGTGTTCATTGTTATACGAGTAACAAAGGCTTTCATATCGACTTGGAACATATTTATATCTATACACATCAGACATTAACGAAAAAGAAAAACTAACTGAAGCCTAAAACTATCATGATCTCAACCAATTGGATGCATCCATGAATATTTTATGAAGAGAGACCAATTTCACGAGAATATATATATATATATATATATATATATATGATCAAGTGGTGTGATAAATCTTAATGCAAATAAATTAATAATGTCAAACTAAATATTGGGTAATCAAATTATGATTGACATTCTAATTAATTAGAATTAAATCTTGCAATAGATATTCTAATTAAAACTTTTTCTTCTGCTATAACATTTTTGTCTTCTTCTTTCTCATGATGAAGAAGGTAACTCTAATTTAGTTTTTGATGGCTTTAATTTGGATGTTTTACGGTCGAATTTTTTAGCTGTTGCAGCCTCTGATATTTTAGGCTGTCTTAGTTTGTAATTTCTCTTTGGGGAGGTTCTTTTTGTGCCTTAATGCAGTCATATTTTAACAAAAATAAAAAATGAAGAAGATTCAAATTTACCCAAAAAAATGAAGAAGATTGAATTTTTATTCTCCACGTGTAAACATATAACTTTCATAAATTTCACCAAAAAAAAATATATAACTTTCATAAAGAAAAATGTGTAAACATATATATATATATATTAATTATATGTGGCTATGCAATCGAATATATCATTAATGCTACTTTTGACTTTCTCATATTTTTATCGAGGGAACTAGTATTTTCTTCTGCAATATTATCTGAATGTAAAAGGCAAAACTTACAATCGAGGTCATTGAATAGTCAGTAAGCAGCCTATCCATTCTACGAGAACTTTTCGTCCTTATTTCCAGAATTAAATATAGTGAAACCCTATAAAATTTTATGAACTTTATATTTTAAATAATATTTTATAGTAAATAATAATATCAAATAGTATAAATTTATTATGTATAATATTTTATTTATAATAAATAATATTAATTTATAATAAATAATATTTTTTTATAATGAATAATATTATTTATAATAACTAATATTTGATTCATAATGTATAATATTCTATTCATAATTAATAATAATTTTTAAAAATAAAATAATTTGCTACATAAATTTTTTAATTTCGATATTCAGAAGAAATATCTTTTATTTTTTTCACGCATTTCATTATCTTTTTTCCATGTTCAAATTATTCAATTAATAAATTTTCATTTATAGAAAGTTGAGAAGAGGAGGGGTTGGAAATGGGATTATCTAGGGGCATCCTATGTTGCCTTTTGCGGAAAAAGATTATATATATGAGTACGTACAAAAATATTTTTGAAAGTGGATTGCGGTATACAATTACTATATCCAATTTAAAAATTATTTTTCAATAGTAATATGTATAAATATTATTTATAATTATTAATTAATTATATATTTTATAAAATATTTTTAATTTTTTAGCAAATTAAATTTTTAATTTTTTTTACTGTTTTAGAAATTTGATAGAATTTTTAAAAGTAAATATTCATTTTGACAATTTTAAAGCCATGCGAGTTCAACTTTTATTATAAATATTAATATTAGAGTGTATTTTAAAAAATAATATTTATATAAATTTATATGCAAATTAATTTTAATAATTTATATTTTTTATTGGAGATGATGTAATTTTTAATAGAATCAAATGTATACTTACTCCTCCTGATACCGCTAATTCATATATAATTACGAAAAAAGGTTAACCTTAGTCAAAGTGAACATATGGAAACAGGGGCATGAAGGCTTTTTCTTTTTTTAGTAATGTTGAGAAGTTTCAAGTGCGTGTGTCTGTTTATAAATTGACCTGATGAGAAGGGAATATTCATTCTCATACAATGCCACCGAGAAGAAGATACAAGACATAATGATGCAATTCCCTAAAGTTCAATGTGAAAACATGAGGGGGAACAAAATGTCAGGCCACCTCTGCCGTAACCCTTTCCTTTCCTTTTTACGTTGCTTTTCTATCAACCCGGAACCCTAGCTTTTCCTTCTCCTAGCTATGTTTTTTTTTTTTGCCTAGCTATTTACTTTCTTTTCTTTTTATGGGTAAATTTTTATAGCTATTTACTCTTTTTTTTTCTAGCTATTTACTCAGTTACATATTAACGAGCATTAATTAATTTGCTCTTCATATAGGACATAGGGCTTACCAAAATTATGTAAGCTAAAATGTATTCTCTTAAGATACATATAACATATTATATTATTTATCGATTGCCACTTTGCCTCTTAGTCTCTCTCACACGTAAGTAAAAGTATAAAAATGAACTACATGAGTACAATACGAGCATGACAAGTTAAAATTAAACACAACATAAATACGGCACGTTAAAAACTGTGTCATGCTTAGCACGAAGTACGTAATAGACTGTATCTGGCACGATACTAGTCTATAATAGGCCAGACATAACACAGTCACGACAGATGCTAGGCACTTGATGGATCGAACACGGTACAAACACATGACAAATCACACAGACATGCATATTAACTATTTAGGCAAAATATAAACTTAACACAATCCAAACAATAATAAATAATTTATATATAAAATTTATTGTATAAAAACTTATTTTACAATAATAGATTATGTGAAATTACTCTATTAAAATTTAGACTTCAAAATTAGAAAGATAACTTAGTTAATTATTACTCGATTTAAATTCGAATATTAATTTAAAATAAAATATATAAAATAAAATTATTAATATATTTTTATTTTTTTAATTGTAAATATTTACTGTGTTATCTACCAAATAAAAAATAAAATATATTATTTAATTGTTAATTTAATTCATTTATAATATTTATTTTGAATAATTTTTATTCAGCTATATAATTTATATTATAAAAAATATATAAAATATAATTGGTACAGACACAATCTATATCTGACACGAATACGATATGTGTCCAGTACGAATACAGCACGAACACATAAATATTTAGACCTATAACATGATTGGCATTGTATGAAAGCTAAATGATTCAGTACGAATACGATACAAAAAATAAATAGGCCAATAAAAATACAACAAAAATAAAAATAATCAGCTTTTAAATGAATTAGACTAGCCCATTAAAATTTACTTTACACCTCTACACGGAACACTTACCGACAAAAAAAAAATAAAAATGGTCTCTTACACGGAAGTATCTCTCACACGGAAGTAAGCTAAAAAAATTGGGGCAAATGATTGTCCCCTCCGTATAATATCAGACTTTGATATACCCGACCGTATAATTTGATATATGCACGACAATTGCATTGGGGAAATTATAATTTGGCTTTGAAATATCACAAATCTCAAATAGTAAATAAATTAATTTAGGCATATTGCTGTAGCATTATTAAAAAGTATATTACAGTTGCTTAATTAGATGAATAATACATAGTTTGTTCTCTGTCTTTACCAAAATATATGACACGTTTGGTATATGGAATGAATATAAAAATAAAATAGTTATTCTTTAATATATATATATATATTTTATATTTGATACATTTTCAAATTATAAACCTTTAATTTTAAAAAATAGGTATTCCTTTTAAAAAATTCAGAATTTTTATTATCTTATTGTAGTATAGATAAGCTTTAAATATATATTTAGTATATTTGTAAAAAAATTAAATTAACATGATTTATCATATTGTAAAAATATATAAATAAATATACTAGTTTTTTTTTCATTAATTTTGACTAAATTTAAATTTTAGTTTTTAATAAATATTTATAAAGTCTAAATTTTGAGTAGAATTTAATATTTTTACCAAATATATATATATATATATAAATAATTATTCTTTTTTTTTGTTTTTATTTCCAAGAATAATTAATAAAAATAACCATTATGTAAACCAAAAACTTGCCCAGAAAGAGTCTTAGGGAGAGCTCAGATGTCACGGAAATTGCCACAGTCTCTTTCCAAACCTAGAAATTTATATATGTATGATACGTATCCTTTTAACTAGTTTCGCCTTGCATGTTATGTCATCGAAGATAATAGAGAATATTAGTGTGCCACATTTGGCTTTGCGTGATTTAAGGTAGACATGTAAAAATTGCCCAAAATTTGAAGGTAAATGAAAATCGCAGGATGATTTTTTTGTTTGATTAACAAGATAAAACATTTTAAAGCATTTCCAGTGGAGAATGTAAATTACTGTATATGTGGCATATAAATAGACAATGTTTAAATTTATGTGTCATAAATGTTCAATCAATTTAAAAAATATTCTCCAATGTTAATGGGACAAAGATTATTTATAGTTATTAATTAATCATATATTTTATTAAGTATTTTTAGTTTTTAAGCAAATAAGATTTTTTTTAAAAAAAATTTACTTTTTTGAAAACTTGATAATGTCAATGCCACTTCAGCTCGACATCCATTATCGACATTTCCATTGGAGAACATTTTTTCAAAATAATGTCTATATGTTTTTATGTAGCATGTTAATTTTAACAATTCATATTCCATTGGAAATGATCTTAGATAAATTTCAACAGTTACTATGGGAGAGAATCTTTTATGGTTATAGTTTGAGTGGGACATTTTTATTTTTTTTAATTATTGTTATTTTGAGAGGTTTGAATTGGCCACACCCCATGCAACTTTCGTGATCCCTTTACCTGCAAAAAACAGGCAAACATGCTGAGAGCATACCTTCACGTTCATGTCCATTCCCACAAGAGTAGTAACTTTACAATATCTCCCGGACCCCACCGTATGTGAAGGTGTCGCGCAAAACCTCACCACAGGGACAAAGAATGAGGCACTCAAATTTACATGCTCAATGATGTACATACTCCTTATTTTGTTTACCAAAATTTATTTTGATTTTTTCTATCATTTTCAATATAATATACAAAGCTAATTAATAATGGAATAAGCGAAAAAGAGAATTATTTATTTATTTCCCCATTTTCTTTTCCTAGCTACTAATTGATATATCAATAATAGTTGATAACACTACTTTGATCAAGTCCTTGTGGAATAACAGAACTAACACTAGTACAATCAGCTAAAGTTGTGCAGGCAATTTCACTCGCTTTCTCTTCAAAAGAAATTCCATTGACAATGTCATAATAAGGCATTCCAAATCCAAAATCCATCAGAATCCCAGCATCTTCGCTGCAGACGTTTCTACTAGCCTGCACTGACTCGCAGTGTTTAGGATCACCTATACCTGGTACTGAAGATGAATCCGAAATGCTTGAACCTTCTTGAGACGATGAATGATTAACATTAATGAGACTGTTGTTGGAAGTAGTACTACTCGTTCCAAACTCTGAAAAATCCATGAATCTGGGACTACACAAATATGGATTGAAACTCACTCTCTGACCGTAGAGGGTCATACCAGGATTAATATTATCGCTCAAATGCGATACGGCAGAGTTTTGAGTTTGTGAGTTTAAAAAAGCAGAATCATGGATTTCAGTTTTGGGGAAACAAGGCGATGCTATTGAGGAAGGAATAATAGTGGCATGGTTAATCGGGCTTTGGCTACTCTTTGACGCTGCAAGGCTAATTTTGTCTGCGAACATCTTCTTTCTTAATTTGGTGTTCCAATAGTTCTTCACATCATTATCTGTTCTTCTTGGTAGTTGAGAAGCTATGACAGACCATCTAACAATCATAAATGTGAAAATGTAAGAAATTAATACAAAAGGAAAATATATAATAAATAGGATAATTACAAGGGGAAAAAAAAAAAAAAAAACTTGCCTGCTTCCTATTTGGAGGTAAAGGGTACAGATAATGTTGTCCTCCTCTTCAGTAAAACCTCCATGTTTGATGTCCGGCCTCAGATAATTTAGCCAGCGCAACCGGCAACTCTTGCCGCATCGTCTTAGGCCTATAAATCGGGGAGGCAAGAAAATTGCACAACTATGAGATTTAATCAACCACTGACAGAATAGCAGGAGAAAAATTTTGTACAGCATTTTTTATTTTTATTTTTTTATCGTAATATATAATTCGATACACTGAATATGGATCGGCTGTGTAAAGTTAGTCAAACTGTGGAAAAGTAGTACTAGGAAGAAAGAAATACCAGTAACAAAGAGGAAAATAGATCATCTACATAGTTTCGCACTTGTGAAACTCTTGCATCCATGCAAGTCAAACAGATTACATACAGCCTGAACTGAAGATTTCTATATAGTGATTGATCCCATGTCCAATTACAAAAGTGATCAATTTCTAATCCCTTTTCTTTCTTTCTTCACTTTCTAGGTTGAACGTCCGTATAAATTTTAAAATCAACTTCATTTTGTTAAAACAATGGGGAATAAATAAAAATCCAATTTTCTTCTTGGGTTGAAAACATATGAAGCCGAAAAATTTATGTCTCTTGAACTAGTAGAGTGCTTTTCGTATAACATATTTGCAAAAACTTCATATCCATGAAGGCAGAAATATTTTGGATTTTCAAAAAGGAAAAATAAAAAAATCCCTTATTAATATACGCTTTTAACTTATTTTCTTTCTCTGAGAAGAATACTCTGAATGAAAATTAGAAATATGCACATAGCAACAGAGAGAGAACAGAGAGAGAGAGAGAGACCAGCTTTTCTAGGCAAAGAAATCCAATTTCCACCAGTGCCATGAGACTCAACATAGCTCTTGAGAGTTGCATCTTCTTCAGGAGACCATGGTCCTCTCTTTACGTTAGATTTGTCACAGCACGGAGCTCTTCCCATGGCTACTCTAAGTCAGACCCAAATCCCAGATAATTAAGTTTGAGTGAGACAGAACAGAGACAGAGAGACCTGAAAGAGCGAGAGGAAAATTCAGACACGGCTTTAAAACTAATAATCCAGGCAAGGGCTGCTGCTGAGAATTTATAAAGTTGGTGGCGCCTTGAAAACATTGCCTGACTTTGTATGACCTCCATTTTCTATTCTATTTTATTATTTCTTGTTGGTTAAGACAGAGGGACCCAGTCAACTATCACACATATATGATGTGATGATTTTACTCTTCGAACAGATCACCTTTCACTTTACCATTTTATTTTGATTAGTTAGCGGTCAATCTGGATGGAAAGGAGCAATCCAAGACACCATGTAGAGTCCTTGAGATTTTTATTTTTCGATTTAATCTGTTTGGACCCGTTATACAAAATTATGTTGTTCATCTATTTTAAATCGAATGGCATCAATAAGAGCAACCACATTAATCAAACAAATACCAACATTATATACCCATCTCCTCTATTTTATTTTCTTACTTTTCATTTTACAAATTACTCTTTTCTTTTTTATGAACAATAAAAATTTAAATTTGACAAAAAGAAGAAGAAGAAGAGAGAACAGTGAATATTTTTTTTAAAAAGAAAAGAATGGTTCTACGTCATCTGGTGCGTAGTGGGGCACATGGAAAAATTTATAATGCCACACGGTAATTTACCTTTTGAAATCCAAAATGCTTCGGCGGACGGACGCTTATTTATTCAGAAATTAGTAAAATTTATTATATGAGCTTCAAACAAATTGTGAATAGAAAAGCTTATACGTCCGTTAATTGAAAATTTTCTCTTTTTTTTTTTTTCTCTCAAATATGAAAAAGAAAAAAATGATTATATTGTAAACCTAAATATAAATGTCAAATCCTCTATATTAATTACAAGCATAGCATTATAATGCTGTCCTAAAAACATGCTTTTTATTTTCCTTATAGTGTTTTTAGGACAGCTAAAACAAGGATAAATCCTCCATTTAATTAAGAATCAAGTTAGAAGATATTGTTAGTCGGTAGAGAGAGGTAGAAAAATTATATATAGGGGAAGGATTTTTTGTTTCCATAATCTCTTGCATGGAAATAGAAAAATAAGTCATTTAGGATGTCTAATCCATTATTATGCAGAATTTCTTTTGCAAGTAATGAAATTGATTAATAATTAATCTTTGTTGCTGGTTCTTCAAACCGTTTAATTAAAAAGGTGAATGATTCAAACAACTTGAAGAATGATGGCTGAAAAATAATATCCATTTGAACCAAGTGGTTGGCCCGTCATGCCGGGGCACATAATAATTAGTCAAAGCTTAAGATAAGGGAAATTCTGTCTGCAGGGCAAAAGCCAAAGATTGACCAAATACCGCCTCTGTCCAAACACAGCACTAATTAACCTTTAGTTTAATTAATTAGGAACATAAGACTAATCACTGAGGCCTCCCCAACATTAAAGATAAGAAATCAGAACCAAAATTACTATTTAACACTTCTTTGTTGGGGGGTTAACACTTCTTTGAAAGGATATACACATGTATGGAAAGAAAACAAATGATCATAAAAGAATAAAAAGAAACCATATTTATCTCTTGTTTGATGTTGGAGAAAGTTAGATGAAGAAAGTGAAAGGCTGTTATTTATTAGTTTAGGCCTCTCAAATTAAGGATGGAGAAAAAAATTAATATTTTTATATTTCAATTTAAATGTTTTTTTTATTTTATTTTAATATATATATACATATGGATTGTAAAAATTATGACTTCTTTAATTCTTCATTTTCCTTTAAAATCTCCATTTCTTGTATTTTCTTTATTTCTTATACACTTAGAGCATGTTTGGTTGGAAGAATTATTATTTTTAAGAAATAAGATTAATAGTATCTGAGAATTAAAAAAAAAAAGGGTGGAGTAGAATAGTTATTCTTATTCTTTAATTTGGTAGCAATAATAGAATATACCATTGAATAGAACTTTCGTTTGGTTTGACATAACAAATACTGGAATATATTATTATTTGTCAATTTTTAAAGCAACCCCAAAAACAATTTCAATAACACTAAAATAAAAAATGAAGCAAATACTGAACTAGAATATTCTTATTATTGCTGATCAACTTAATAAATTTTTCATCAGTCTAACACAACATAGGAAAGAAAAAATCGAAATATTAATGTACATCTGTTATTAATAAGTCATACACATTAATAACTCAAAATTTATAATACAAGTACAGATTTTATTGTCCAAATGCAGTAATAGCTATCTCTCAACAACAACAAAATAACAACAACAAAAAACAAAACAATACTAGCTAGAAAAAAAAAAAAAAAACATTACCTTTGAAGATTTGCAAAAGAAAAAAGTTATGCAAGTTTGAGAAGGAATATAAAAAGAATAATTCTGGAGCAAAGTGTAGTCTAAAGCATAAATTTTGGAGCGAAAAAAAATCCCACAAAAAGTGGCTCAAGAAAAAAAAAATATGGCTTAAAAAAAATTTAGAATCTAAAATAAAGTGTTCTTCTATTCTTCTATTTTTGGGAATACAGACTCTGAAGCAATTAGAATTCTATAAAAATAGATAAATTCAATTTTAAAAATCCAACCAAATGAAAGAATACAAATTTTTTAAAAAACCTAACTTTATTTCATCATCTAATCCAGAAATAAAAGGTGCTTATAGTTCCCTTCTATTTAACGTAAATCTAGCTTTTATTGTTGTTAATTCTAGAAAATTGCTACTACTTGATCAGATTGAATTTATGTGTGTTTTTCCATGCTTGAGGCCTAGGTGACCACAATTGCTACACCAACTAGCCTTTACAAAAATGTCTAGATAGCTACCTCATATAAGATGGTTGAAACTTCAAACGAAGAAAATTTGTACTAATCAAAGATAACAAACTATATTTACTTACAAAGAAGCACTGGAACACCCGGCTGCACTTGGTCGTGTTTCCCTAAGTGACTGAACCATCGTTGGACTCTTTTGACTTTCTTGGCATTTTGTTGTTTTTTCTGCTTTTTTCAGCCTTATATTCCATTGTTCGTGCCTCGTGGCATGGACTCGAAGCACTCTAATTATTGTCAATTTCAATCATGTGGCACATGTCTTATTTTCAATTCACAGATCGATGTCTTCTTATTTTCTCATTTTTGTAATTTTTTTATTGAAACAATGTTGCAAAAAGTTTCCAAATTGGAAAGTACTAGTAGACATTCCGAAACTTCCAAGAAGTTATGTGATTTTGAATAATTGGAGTTTAGTCACACACTTCTAGTAACAAGACTAAGATAAAAGCCCAACAAATTAATGAATTGTATAATTGTACAATTAACAAATTATCATGAAAGACTATATCCTTCTTGTATAGGTAAACGTCGTTAAGAGTGTGAACCATTGTGGTGCATATGCCTTGCAAAAAAAGTTTTCGATATATCGGTGTTGCTCAAGTTAAAACAATTTGAGAGTGGTCTATTTGTTTTGGGCCATTGGATTCTCCTCGTTATTAATAATCATATTTCCAAACTTATATACCATGTGACTATAAAGCAGTTCAAACTTATGTACCATTTCAATAGCATGTCGTTTTTTTTTATGAGATAAATACATGTTAGTATTTTATAGTTTGATTAATTTATACATTAGACTTTTAAATTTTAAATATAACATATTAAGCCTCTAATTTATATTTTATGCCATATTAAACTTTTAAATTTCAAGTGTATCACATTAAACTTTCAATTTATATTATATGTCATATTAGACTTTCAAATTTCAAATGTAACACATTAATCTTTCAATTTATATTTTATGCCACAATAAACAATTAATGTACTTTAAAACTTTCTAGAATATTTATTTATTTTTAAATAAAAACCACTACAATTAATTTAAACATTTAATACTTTCTACTTTATAAAAAATTACAATTTAGTCGAATTAAATTAAACTTAACCCTTCCTAATAATTTGTGGTTTGGAATAAAAGAATTTTAATTTTATTTGGAGCTTTAAAACATTTCTTATTTTCCTGGGGATTGAATTTTTTTTTAACATTTTTTTTTTTGNAATTGGTAAAAGAAAATAGTTTTAGAGTTATTATACTGCATTTAACAGATTCTGTTAAATTTAATTTAATTTGACTAAATTGTAATTTTTTACGAAGTAAAAAGTAGTAGTTGTTTAAATTAATTACAGTGCTTTTATTTAAAAATAAATAAAACTTTTAGAAAGTTTTAAAGTACATTAATTGTTTATTATGATATAAAATAAAAATTGAAAAATTAATGTAATACATTTGAAATTTGAAAACCTAATATGACATAAAATATAAATTGAAGGATTAATGTGATACATTTGAATCTTGAATGCCTAATTACATAAAATATAAATTTAAAGTTTTATGTGATACATTTGAAACTTGAAAGTCTAATATGCAAGTTTAGTAAACTACAGGGTACTAAAGTGCATTTATCTCTTTTTTTACTTAATAAAAACATTAAATGTAACATATACGCAATCATTATTATTAAATTATGACTGATTTAAAAAGTTTAAAGTAATATTATATTTTTTATATTTAATACTTATAAATATGATCATTAGTCATATTTTCACATTTAAAATTATAGATAATAAATGTTTTTATACTATGTTATTTTTGGTTAAAAAAATTCCAATTGAACATATTGGAACTTTCAAGCTTGTTCGATTAAGCTTATACACCGTGCTTTTGACCAAAAAAAAAAGCTTATACACCGTGTTGTTCGGCTGGCAGTTGGGCGAAGCTAGGTTGTGTTTACAATCAGCCCAAACCACAAGTCTGTTCGTCAAATATTAAAAGAGCCACTTATTTGGCCCAAAGATTAAACAAATCGGGTTAAACTCATTTTTGAAGTTTTTGCAGTAATATCCATGTGAAGCTAATTTAATATTCTATTTTTATCTTTTTCATACACATGATTTTTATCCACTATATCAGCTGTTTTAATTTTTTTTCAAAAATATCCTTCATTTCTCTTTCTTCCTCATTATTTCTCTTTTTTTTTTTTTTTTTTTTTTTTTAATTTCTTCTCTCTCAATTTTCAAGCTAAGAAACTCCCCTCACAATGGACAAAAAAATAAAAATGTCTTATAGCAATGGAAAAATAAATAAATAATAAGCTTGAAGAAAATGAAATGTGGATTTTTTTAAAAATGAATAAAAAAAATCATAAAATGAAAGAAATCCGATAGAGAAGGAAATGGTCCCATTTCTAAGCAAAAAAGTGAAAAAAAGGAAGCAAAACCATACAAATTCAATATTGAAGACAACAGATTATGCTTTTTCCTTCTTTGGGCATGGCTCAATACCAAAGAGGTGGGGTGTATGCATGTTGTGACTTGGGACGAAGAAAGCTAAACTTTCACACAAAGTATTCACCTCGCTCCATGATAGAGTGCCATTCTAAAAGGGACAGAGTACAAGATAGAAAAAAAAACTTTCAAATTTACCCATGTTGTGCAAAAACAGATGACTCTTTCCCAATAAAGGCGGAGTAGTTATGTAATAACATGAGACTTCTCCCCAGTAAAGGTAGAGTCGTTGTGTAACAACATATGATCCCTTCTTAGTAGGGGAGATGTTGATGTGAAACACTAAAAGTTCACGCTTTTACTGAGAATGGATCACCTATCATGAAACAATTTCAAATGGGCTGTTCACCCTGCCCCATGGTAGGAGTCCTGTCCCAAGTGGATGAGATAAGAGGTAGAAAAATCATTTCTCTATGCCTCGTATCCCATCTCACTTTGAGCGGGCCTCCGTAATTTGGGAAAGGTTGAGTCGTTTTCAACATCGGACTGACATGGTTTTTTCTATGTTTTTTTTCACTTTTTTTTTTTAATAAACTTCAAAATACAGATACATCACGTATAAACTAATATATATATATATATATATATATATATATATATGACTTCAACAATGATTGTAACAAAATAAATATTTTTTTTTTGTTAACCTTCGAGTTATGATTAATGTCATTTATACTTCCAAAATATTTTAATAATAGAATGCTAGATGAACTATCTTTACGTCAACTTTAACTGAGTAGTGTTTAAAAGGACTTAATACAAGAAATATCAAGAGAGAGATTGTAAAAATGCAAGCGAGTTTTTGAAAAATAGTGATCGTTGGTGAAGATGAGCAAAAGAGCAAAGTGTTGGTAAAAATGATGTAAAAATAAAATGTAGGTAAAGACATTAAATTGGAGATGAGTATATTTAGTATTTACTTAGATGAGTTGCTGATGTGGTGGACATGGATAATTATTTTACAAAGAATGGACATATTTCATTAATATTGTTGTCACATGGGCATCTATATAAAAATCTCCTCATTTTTTTGGATTTTTTTTATATATAAATATGTATACCCATAAAGATATTTGTCTACTATTTTTAAAATTCAAAATTTTGTTTTAAATCATTGTGTAGGTACATGTTGTGAATTGTCAATTACACATTTAATAAAGATGAAATGCTCATTAGAGAGAAAAAACAAATATTTCTTCCTTGTTTTCTTCTCTCCCAAGCTATCTCTTTTTTTTTTTTTTTTCTCTTTATTTTATTTTTCCTCACTCGAATTCATTCTTCCTCTGTCTCTTAATTTTTTTTTTCCAAAAATAAATATTAACACTTCCTTTCAAATATTGATGAGAGAAATCTTTAATTTTAATTTGCAAACTTTGTGAGAGGAAGAAAAGAGAAATAAACAGTTGGTTTCTCTCTCTTTCTTTCTTCTACTTTTTTTTTTTTTTATTCCTCCCAAACACATTCTTCTCCGGTGGTTTCCATTTAAGCTAATGTAACTTAAATTTTCTAAATTATTTTTATCAAACCAAGAAAGAAAGAAATTACTTTATTAAAAGAAAAAAAATTATAAATCATTTAATTCAAAGTTTTATAGGGAACCACATGCATATTTTCATAAAGAAATTAACTTCAACAAAAACAGAAAATGATTACTAGAAATTTGAAGGGAAAAAGAATTATTTTATTAAGACGAATGAGTTTAGGTAATTTATAAAAAAAAAAAATAGTTTGCTGAGAAAGAGGAAGAGGGATAAAAAATAAAAATAAAAAAAAATAAAAGCAAAGAAGAAAAAGAGAAAATGCAGAGAAAGAGAGAAAAGGAAACAAAAATGCGTAGGGGAAAAAAGGTAGGGCTGTCGTGGAATGGGAAATAGGGGGCAATGTGGGAATGGGAATTGAGGGCACCGTGGTTAAACCCGCCTCACTTCCCCAGTCCTACGGGAAATTCATCTCAATGATAAATTTGTAAAAATTTAATAGATTTTTTAACTAGATTTTTTTGATAAAAATTTGAAAGCAAGTATTAATTTTATTTTTGAAAAAGTTATATATTTTATTAAAGGAAATCCATGAGAAAAAATAGATTTGAGTGAGAAAATAAAAAGAAAAGAAAGAAAGATAGCTTGCAAAAAAAGTAGGAAAAGAGAAAAAAAAATTATCGGTGGACTTTTTATTAAAAAAATAAAAATTTAATTAAAAATATGATTAATGATTGACCAGTAAATACACAATAATTTAAAATTAAATTTTAAATTTTAAATATGATGGACAAATATCTTCAGGTAGCTCGCACGGTGGAATAACCGACATTTATTTTACTTTAGATATGTATGGTTGGCCCAAATAAAGCCACGGTTAGTGTTTTTGACCAACAAAAAGGCATGAGCTTAATGATCATCTTCCTTCTTCCTCATATTGTCTGTCCGTTTGATATATACCTTCACTTGCACTGTCATATCAACCGAAGACAGCGGCTAGTGAGGAAAGGTAGTATAAATACATCTTTGTCGAATTTATATTGGTAACTCTTTTTTTTTTTTTTGGTGAATATAAAAGACATACCTGTAGCGGGGTCATAGGCCCAAGAGGTATTTAGCGAGTGGACCGACCAAGGCGTCTTTTTAACCCGATAAGAGTCCGCGATTGGAGTCCGTGTCGCTAAAATCTCCATTCTCCTCGTGCGGTAGCAGCGGAGAGGAGCACTTGAGTCCAAATGGGACTACCAAGACTCGAACTTCAACTCCCGTACTCGCAGATGTAAAAGCTCAGCTGGCTCCTACCACTGGGCTACATCCTCAAGTGCAAATGAACACATATATTTATAAATAAAAAACTCATTTAGAAAATTCCACATAAAGGGCCATAAAAGCATTCAATTCACTAAAAGTACAAACCAAAAAAAAAACTTTAGTGACTCCCAATTCGGTCGCTAGAAAACCCAAATTTCATTGGTTGCTAGATGACTGCTAAAAGCTGGTAAGAGAAGCTAACTAGCAATAAAAACAATATGGTCCCTAATTCTTGAACCCTTCGGCAACCAAATAACGGTTGGTTGGTAAAAACTACAGAATATAGTCGGTGAAAACCTTAGAAAAATATTTAGGACGACCATTTTACATTATTAATTAGCTGTAGATGTAGTTGATATATTTCGCACCGCCGCAAGTCTGCCGCCGTATGCTTACCAAAGTCGACTAATCTGCAAGAGAACAAATTGAGCGTGAATAATTTTTAGCATCAGTGTGGTACTGGTTTAAAGCAAACTCTGACATCTAAATTAGTTAATTTTCATAAAGAAAAAGAAAATTAACAGAGTTTTTATAAGTAGAAATGCTAAAAGATGTACACATTTGTAATTCTGAAGATACTTATAGGTTTGAAGCTAGATGCTGATGTCGGCATTTGCCACCTAGCAAATGAGGCTGTTTCAGTGCTGGCTGGCAATGTACGTGGCAAGGCACAGTGATATACCAAATGACAATTTCGAGAAAGGAAAAAACTTTTGCTTCTACGTATATCTCTGTTTTTCGAGACTGCAATCCCGGAATATATCCATGAATCCTATCCCTCGGAATACTCGCTTTAGGTCATGAAATTCCCACTAAGCCCACTTAAGAAAAGTATCCCATCCCTAAAATTCGGAGCTTTATCGTCGGAGCAGAATTATCGAGTTGAGTATATTAGGAATTTAGCAACCAATAATGGTTTTAGCTTATCCATTTTTCCAACCAAAATTCTGTCCATGTACAGATTAAAACCAAATACAATTTAGTTAAAAAAAAATTTCTTATATAATTGAGATTTTCTGGAGGTATTTAAGGATTAATTAGTAGGCCTCCTAAAATTGGATTTCCAAACAAACAAAATGAGAGTGAGAAAGCAAAGAGTCATAGCAAGAAAATTACAAAAGAGGGTGATTAAGAAAAAGAAAACTAACTTTTAAAATTCACCCCAAAAAAAAAAAAAAAAACTTTGAAAACCCTAATTTGCATTCATTAAAACTCCAAAATTTGAATATTTCTTCATTGTACAATACCACCAATCCATGAATAATTAATCTTATCTCTGAGCAAAAGACAATCACACCTCGTCCTCATGAAGAAGCATATTGGGAATTCCCTTATTAACTGGAAATCTCCGACCGGTTTTGAAACAAACAAGAGCTCCTTCCTCGAGATGAAGCTCCAGAAGGGCATGGTGGAAATTCCGCAGGAAGTCGTCAGAGTCAAGCATGGAGTGATCAGCTTCCTCAGGAAGCTCTGCGTAGCCCATTATACGAGAGGCGTCGACGAGGGCTTTCCAGTGGATTTTGGGGAACATGTTCTTGAGGAATTGGGGATTGAAATCGACCTGCTTTTCATTCGCTTTCTCGACTTCAATGCGGAGAGGGAATCCATTGGACACGCCTTTGATGTTGGAGGACAGCATGTTGTGGGTAAGCAGCCTCATCTTCTTCGGAGTCTGTGTTCTCTGGTTGTAGAACGAACTCTCTCACTCTGTTTCTCTTCCAGTTCTGTTCCAGCAGTCTGTTTCCCAAGCTGCGTTGCAATTCACAATATTTGCTTCATAAACATACCCACAAGTCATAATATATTGAATGAGAATATATACAGATTACAATATGATTTAGATGTAGAGTATGACAGCACTAAAACAAGACCTGTCCACAACACTACTTCAACTGATGAATGTGGCATAACTGAGTTAAAATAAACTAAAAAAAAAAAAGAATATGGTCATATGCTATTGAATATAAACTAAAAAGTAAAAAAATTCATTCCAGTCTGCATGTTGCTTTAATTAATAGTTAATGTCTAAAACACTGAACTGAAGGACAGATAAGTGGTGCAGTCTTTGTCCTTATTCCAGATTTCAAATTTTGTTTTCCTTTCAACAACAAAGTAATTTTTCACCTAGTCAACAACGTTTCATGATTTCCAGGATAAGTCCTAGAAAGTTATAATATTTTCTTTGAATCATAATAGGAAAAATAAAAGCATAACCACTCGCAGAAAAGAAATTGAATGCATTTACCTATTATAAAATTGGAAAATTGTGTTATTGAAAATACATCCTGTACTTTAACACACGACTGTGTTCGCCATTATACTTTATAGACTTGTTGAAAACAATGAACAACTTAAATCAATTTGAGTTCAACTGAAATTAGAAATTTCATACAGAAAAAAACTATCAGTGCATTACATGACTAAAAGATTATCCAAAACAATCAATTATTTTTACCTTCCCTGTTCTACTTATATTATTTTGCACATAAATCAATTAAGTTGTTTAGATTTATGAATTGAAAACTAAAAATGCATATTTTACTTTCTAGTTTAAATAAGAATTCGACTACACTTTCTTCCAAATGCAGAGTATAAGATATTTATAAAGTCATTACTACTTTGACTTTCTTTTATACATTTATCCCATTCATTTAGGCACCTACACATTTAGGAGAGTCGAGAGATAAGTTTTAAAACTAATTAACCAATTTAATGCCCACTAATAAAAGAGTAACTGATAATAAAAACATAAGAAAACAACCCTAAAAAATAAAAGAAAAAGAAGCGAAGAGAAACCAGAGATTCCTCCCAAGCCTACTTTAAGTCAATCCAAAGCTAGATATCAAAACTCATAGAAAACCAAACAATAAACCCCAAACTAGCCTGCATTAGGAATTGAAAGTAATTAATGAAACAACTAGCATATATAAGGCCAATTTTGTTTGTCTCTTGTTAGCCATAAGCAAAATGAGCATGAAATCAAAGAGACCTATTTGATAATTCACATGCCTTTTTCGGTTCAAGGAAAAGTTTGATAACTACAACCTTTTCTTTTAGATTTTATATATTTGCTGCTGTAACATTTTTCACATACGAAAAACTTTCTGTAAGAGTCGAATCGAACCAAAGCTAGTATCTCCAGAAAAATCAATTTAAATGAAAGAAATTAATCAAACATCCTAGAACTATAGACTAAATTAACACACATTGACATGAAAGAAGATCATGCAAAGGTACAACAGGGTAGAATGTACCCCATTGACTTTTCACATCTCTTGAAAACAAACAGATAGTCATATACTGTAAAAGATATATATATATATATATATATATATATGTATGTATATATCCAAAAATATTTCCACTACAAAGTATTAAGAGATCCAATTATTATTTATCAAATCAAATAACTTTCCAAACACATTCCACATATATAAACATCCAGAAATAGAAGAGATTAAATCAAAGACATTGAACAACACCACCAAAACTTAAATCACAGCGAAATGAAAAAAACAGAAACCAGAACACAGATGGTAAACACAAATTATAACCCAGATAAATTATAAATTAGTACACAAGCTCTACTCTCAACTTGAACTTATCAGTCTATCAGCCACTACAGATGCAAGATACCAATTTCACCGCAAAATATAACAAAAAGAGATGAGAAAGAAAGAGCTAGAGATGCAAACCTTCACCAATTAGACACAACACATTAACCAATCAAACACCCAAGTTTCACCAATCGTACCTGCTAGCATGAAGAAAAGCTAAAATCAATTAACAAGTCTAACCAGTAACTCAAACACATTCAAAAATTAAAACTCAAATCTTCAAGCCCAAGACAAATACCAGCAAATAAAAGAAAGAGATGCGAAATAAATAGTTCAAAATTAAGTAATTGAACATTACAGGTAATGTTAAGCAGAATCGCAGAAGAAGAACATCATCCACATAGACATATACATACGTAGTACGCCAATAAAAATCCTTTGAAACAGATTTAATTTGAAGCTACTGCAGTAGATGTGCACGAAAGAGGAACCAGCGGCGGCGTTGGGTCTATCGGCAGCAATTGGAACCTAGCGCCGGGAACGGGATTATCAGCATCCAATTCTCGCGGCAGCGATGGGAGTATCAGCATCCATGGTGACCAGAGCGGCGATGGTTGTCTCCGAAAGTTAGCAAAAATCATTATATATGCATACAGTTAATTACATTTTAATGCTTTGTATTTTAGCCAAATTATACATTTAGCTTTCAAATTTAAAAATTTCGCTACCTATGTATAATTTATTTAACATAGAACTTTCAAATTTAAATTTTCAGTGTAGTGGTGCAAAAAGATACCGGTGTGGTGTCAGCCTAAAATACTTCACCGTTCAAGTCAGATATATTATTTTTTCTAAATTTAGAATTTTAGAGATCTTTGTCTTAAAAACATAATGAGATATTTATAGTGTTTTAGACTTTTCAATTTTTTAATCCTTCTAAGAAATCGGGCCCCCAATTTTAATGGGCTGGACAACAAAGCTCTGTGATTGAGCTTTTTACCAGTCACGTCAAAAATTTATCCCTTGAGCGACTACTTAAGGATGCTTTAACTCTCAGATGTCCGAACCTTAGCAGAATAGGCTTAGATTGTCGTAATCAAATTGCAATGACCTGCCCAAAGGTCAAATACAGAAGGTCGGACAAATCCAAACAAACAACTATTGTTAACCAAGTTGATCAAAAAGGTCGAGTCGGGTCTTCCGACCATGAGGACAATCTGTGGGGTTCAATTGGTCGGACTTATTTTTACCTACACATTCACATTAGACATATGAATGCACTCAATTTATAATTTGTTTCGTAAAAAGGAATATAGTAATTGTACTCTTTTTTTTTTTTCCCTTTTCTCCGTTTAAGAGAGAACGGCAATTCGATTTAAACAGTATTTGAAAAAAATTCAAACTAAATTTTATTAAAAAAATTGATTTGGTTACACTTAAATTGAACTAAACAAAATCATTCATAACTATTTAGTTTGATTCTGTTGAACCATTTAGAAGATTTAAAATATTTAAATAAAAAATACAATAAAATTGATATTATAATATGATTATATATATTAAATAATTGTTTATTTATATAATATTGAAATAAAAATAATATATCAAAACAGATATTATTAGTTAAATAGTTTAGTTTGGATTTTTTGTTATAAAATATATCAAGTTGCAAATTGAATCGTGATAACCATTTTTCTACACTACAAATTGAATTAAACTTGTAAATCTTTAAAAACCAAATAAAAAACAAAAGTTCAGAATTAGTTCGGTTTGTGTCTACTTATACTTTTGTCTCTCCTCTATCTCACGCTCTCTCACAAAAGTTCATAGCCGTTGGTTAGCTGCCATGATAAACTTTTATGGACTGTAAACATAGGGGGCAAGTTTTCAATCAGAAGATGCCACAACATGATAACAAGCCAACAAATAGCTCATACAGACACCAATCTTTGGAAGGCCATTTGGGAAGCTGACATCCATGAAAGAAGCAGGATGTTTTTGTGGAGACTATTTTCTAATATTCTCCCCACAAAGAAGGTTATTTGGAGACGGCTTCATTTGGGGTAGAGGTTGTTCCCTTTGTGAGGCCTCAAGGGAAACAACCTTACATATTTTCTTAGCTTGCTCTTTTACTAGAGCAGTGGCTTTTGCGAGTATATGGGGCTTTAAATGGAATGAAGGGCATTGTAGCTCGATGGAGAAGGTAATTTCGTAATGTTTGTGCAGGGATGAGAATGATTTTGGTTCGATGATGGGGAGAAAGGAAGCTACTGTCATCTTGGTTAGTTTTCTAAAGGCTATTTGGGTTGCAAGGAATGCAAAGATCCATGAGGTCAGGGCGGACATCTTGGAAGTGGTGAGAAAACTAGAATTAAGGGCGGATGAGTTCCTCTCCAAGAGGAAAATATTTACTGAGAAATGAGAGGCGAGAACTTTTGGATGGTTTAGACCAAAGAAAGGATGGATAATGGTTAACACTGATGCAGCTGCTCAAAATGGAAGGAATGCCTTGTGTCACTAGCTTGGCATTTCGTCGAACATTTGGTGGGCAACGTAAGCTTGGCATTTCATCGAACATTTAGTGAGCATTCTCCACACTTTGGGAAAAGTCAAAAATTCTCTAGAAGCTTATGGAGGAATCCAAAGTTCTCTAGAGTTGAGTAGAATATTCTAGAAGCCTACGGAAAACTCAAGAGTTCTCTAGAATTGTGTGGAACCTTCTAGAAGCTTATGGATAACTCTAGGCTTTCCATGTAACTAGACATGTGTGGAATTCTTTAGAAACCTTTAGAGAACTCTAGCTTCGTAAAACGTGTAAATATCTTAGATATTTATGTGGAGAATTCTAGAGACTTATTCTCCACCGTAGGATTAAATCATTTATAACCATAGGATTATTTTTAGTTTTCTATAAATAGGTGGAGGCCTCATCTGGCCAAACCATCCTGAAAATCCAAAAAAGCCAAGAAATCTCTTTGTAAAGCTTTTCTTTCAAGCAATATACTTTCATTCTCCCAAACTCTTGTATTCTATTCTTGCTTGCTTAGATTTCTATTTTTAGTATGGAAAAAGGCTTACTTAGTTACATACAAAGGGTTGGAATAGCAACTAAGGCCGCACGGCTTGAAGGGTCAAAAACAAGTCCGTGACAGTTGGTATTAGAGCCTGGTTCGTGAAGAGCTAGCAACAAGCTTGAAAGATGATGGCATCATCCGAAGTTACTGGAGTAGAAAGGGGAAGGGAGGCCGACCCTAGTGCTTCGAAGAAGGGACATGGACGCTCAAATTCAAGGGACATTATCTCCACCATGGAGACTCGAGTGGTTAAGGTGGAACTAGCCGTTGCCGATGCAATTGAGCGATTTGATCGATTGGAGCAAAGCGTGGATATGCTCGATAGTCGTGTGGAAGACCAAATGGATGAGCTTCATGGATTGCAAAGCACGAACAAGTCTAACGCCGAGGCATGGCAAGAGAATAGAGTGTTCCAAGCAAGGGTGTTTGAAACCATGACTCAAATGCAATCACAAATGGACAAGTTCAAGAAGAGCTTGGAAGAGACTTGCGCGGATTGGGCACTTTGCAAATGGGCTGCAACTAGTGCCATCCCCACACAAATGGTGGCTACTCCAATGGTAGATGCTCTTAAACCCAAGGAGTTTAGCGGAAGAAGGGACGCCAATGAGCTAAACAACTATATGTGGCATATGGAGCGATATTTCGAAGCTTTGGACTTCCAAGATGAAAAACAAAAGGTAAACACCTACTAACCTTGCAGCTACTTGGTGGCGTAGAAAATATGAAGAAATTAAAAGAGGCACTTGCACCATCAACTCGTGGGAGGAGCTTAAAGCGAGCTAAATAGGCAATTCTACTCCGAGAACGTGGTGCATGAAGCAAGGAAGCGTATGAAAGAGTTGAAGCACACAAGATCCATTCGAGATTACGTGGAGGAGTTCTCCGGGTTAATGCTTCAAATTCCCAATATGAGCGAGGAGGACCTTCTATTCAACTTCATGGATGGACTTCAACCGTGGGCGTCACAAGAATTACAAAGGAGGGGAGTACAAGATGTCTCCACCGCACTCACCATCGCCGAAACTCTCATGGACTATAAACGAGGTGAGTGCTCCAACTTTAACCCCAAACCTAATAATGCTAATGGTGGGGGAGCCAAGCTCAACAAACCTCACCAAAGCAAGGAGAACAAAAGGTTACCATTTAATCGAGATACCAAGAAAGATAGCAAGGTGGAAATAAAGCCGAAGGGGAAATGCTTCCTTGTGATGGGCCACATTGGGTAAGAGAATGTCCAAAAAGGAAGTCCTTGAATGCCATGCTCAATGAGAAGGAGACTCAAGAGCAACCACAACTAGGTGTCTACAACTCCTCAACTTTTTGAAGGCTAGTCCCATTCCCGCCAACAACACCAAGGATAAATCCCTCATGTACGTGGCGGCGCGTATCAATGGGAAGGATGCCCAAGTCATGGTGGACACCGGGGCATCCCACAAATTTATCAAGAGGGAGGAGGCCATGAGGCTTGGCCTCAAGCTCGAAAAAGGGCAGGGATGGTTGAAAACCGTGAACTCAAAAGCATAGCCGTTGGATTGCTTAGCTCGCAACATGGAGCTACATCTTGGCACTTGGCGAAGTAAAGTTAACTTTTCCATTGATCTTATGGATGATTTCAAGATAGTGCTTGGCATGGAATTCCTTAGACAATTCAATGTCGTCCCACTCCCTCGCTACAACACAGTTTGCATATTGGAGGGAGGTCCATGTATGATCCCAACGGTGGAAAACTAAGCACAACCAAGCATTTCTCCACCCTTCAACTCAAGAAAATGATCGAGAAGGGGGAGGACGTTCATCCAACTACACTTTGCGAGGGCAAAGAAGAGGCTACTTCAATGGAGCTATCAAAGGAGGAAAGCCAAGTTCTCGAGGAGTTCAAGGATGTTATGCCACCCAAGCTGCCTAAGAAACTTCCACCTAGGAGGAAGGTGGATCGTGCAATTGAATTAGAGCCCGGTGCCAAACCAACCGCGAGGGCACCATATCGTATGTCTCCACCCGGTGCAAATATGAGACATGTGGAAAAGCAAATTGGGAACAAATGCATTATGGCAACTCGAGGATCACATCAAGCAGTTCCAACAAGAAGGCTCGACGAGGACGTCAACGGCATAGATGAGGGAGAATGTCACGAAATTGGCATTTCGTCGAACATTTGGTGGGCGATGTAAGCTTGGCATTTCTTCGAAGACTTGGTGAGCATTCTCCACACTTTGGGAAAGTCAAGAATTCTCTAGAAGCTTATGGAGGAATCCAAAGTTCTCTAGAGTTGGATAGAATATTCTAAAAGCCTATGGAAAACTCAAGAGTTTTCTAGAATTGTGTGGAACATTCTAGAAGGTCATGGAGAATTCAAGAGTTCTCTAGAGATGTGTGGAACCTTCTAGAAGCTTATGGATAACTCTAGGCTTTCCATGCAACTAGACATGTGTGGAATTCTCTAGAAACCTTTAGAGAACTCTAGCTTTGTAAAATGTATAAATATCTTAGATATTTATGTGGAGAATTCTAGAGACTCATTCTCCACCGTAGAATTAAATCATTTATAACCGTAAGATTATTTTTAGTTGCCTATAAATAGGTGGAGGCCTCATCTGGCCAAACCATCCTGAAAATCCAAGAAAGCCAAGAAATCTCTTTGTAAAGCTTTTCTTTCAAACAATATACTTTCATTCTCCCAAACTCTTGTGTTCTATTCTTGCTTGCTTAGCTTTCTCTTCTTAGTAGGCAAAAAGGCTTACTTAGTTGCATACAAATGGTAGGAATAGCAACTAAGGTCGCACGGCTTGAAGGGTCAAAAACAAGTCTGTGACACTTGGCAATGGCTGCTAGAGTTGAAAACAGAATCATCATTCACCTTGCAACCACTTACTTGACGAGTCTTACAGCAGAGTTGGTTGAACTATAGGCCTTAGAATGGGCTTCAACTGTGGGAGAAAAACATGGATGGGAGAATGTTATCTGGAGAAGTGACGCCAAAAAGATAGTGGAACTTGTTGGAACAGACGAGGATCCTCAGGTCTAGAACATACGACACCAGGTGCTAGCACTGAAAGCTAAATTTAACAGCCACTGCTAGAAGCTAGAATGGTGCCTTCAGGAAGCTAATAGACTGGCAGATAAAGCTGTGAAATTTGCCTTTGCTTGTAAAGCAAATTTTTCCTTTAATTTGTTGTCTATGAATAGGCTTCCTCCTGCTTTTAACTGGTTTGTTAGCAGGGAAGCTAATTCAGTGTCTTCGTTTGTGTAGCCTTTTTGGACTGCCTTTTGGCAATTATATATTACACTCACCAAAAAAGAAGAAGTCATATTAATTGATTCTATTGTATATGTGTGCATGTATATAATATTAGGCCTGGCAACGTGTCGTGTTGAACCGTGTTCGTGTCGTGTCAAATTTTGTTCACCCAAACCCAACACGTTAAATTTTCGTGTTGAACTGTGTTCGTGTCGTATCGTTTCGTGTTCGTGTCGTGTTTTATTCGTGTTTACTAGACATGTACGTGAGTATTTTATTTTTTTATTTAAATTAATATATATTGTCAAATGATAAATCATTATCAATTCATGTCTATTAAGCCTAAATACATATTCAAATGATATGTTAAACATTTAAAAAAATATATTAACGTACTAAAATTCAACATAAATAATAACTGTGAATTTAAAATATGTAAAATATTATGAATTAAAGATATATTAAATATTTATCATGACTAAAAAATAAAATATGCATTTCAATTATAAATTTAAAAATATTCAAAAAATTATAAAACAAACTAAAATTAATTTAAAAATATTCAAAATATTATAAACCAAACTGAAATTGTACATCCAATATAAATAATAAAAAAGATAAAATCTAAAACAAAATATTAATTAATATATAAATAGATATAAAAATTATCATTTTCCAATGAAATAAAATATGAATTTTATAGTTTTCTAAAACTAAAAAAAATAATGTAAAAAATTAACTATAATGAAATAATTAAATTAATTTTTTTTTATCATGTCTTATCGTGACCTATCGTGTTAACGTGTTCCAACTCGTTTCAACCCGTTTTCTTATCGTGTCTTATCGTGTGACACTGATATCAACCCGACCCGATATCGCAAACCCAAACCCGCAAATTATCGTGTCGTGTAACATTTTGCCAGGTCTAGTATATATGTCATATTATAGTTAGTAATTTCGTTAAAAATACGAGAATAATACTTATTTTTGAAAGAAAGAAAAAAAATATGTTTATAACATATCAAATTTAATCATATGGTTAAAAAAAAATGTATTTTTTTAACTTAACAATATGAAACGCGTATTGTTGTGGGCATTTTTGCCAACATATTGGGCCTAATACCTCATCATTAAGGGTAGTAAAATAAATACTAAATCAAGTGGTGGGCCACACAACCAAGATATTTAAAGCCCAAATATTTGGAGAGGAGACACTTGTCTTCCATCCAAGAAGTAGGGTTTTCTGGTGAGCAAATCTAGACCCTACATGTCCAAATATATAGAAAAAGAGGTAAAGAAAATGAGGGAGAATTTTGGTCACACTCACATGCATCCCAAAAACCCTACCTACCCACACTTACCTTTCATTTTTCTTCTTCCCTAAAAACCTGCGGCAGCCCATTTCTTTTCCCCAAAAAAGAGCAATTAAATACACATTTTGACTATTATTCAACCAACTTTACTGTTCATCTTCCTCCCAAAAAAAAAACCAAAACCACACTAGCCCTTATTTTCCACCATTTTCTCCATTTTTTTTTATCATTTTTCCCTTCTTTTAAATCATTTCCATTTATTCATGGGTTCGACGGCTGATTTAGGCATCGGAGGGGGAACGCCGACCACCACATCGGCACCCCTCTGACCGATTTCTTTCATCTTTTTTTTGCAAACCCGAGGAGTCCAATCCGAGATGAAAAATTACCACAACATTTTGGCGCCATCTTTGGAAAACGTTTGTTTCCATTTTTTATTTCATATTTATGGTTGTTTTTCATTTCTGAAATTTTTCCATTTTTGTTCTTGGTGAACCGACTTTTGGATGTTTTGGATATTCTCTCATTTTCTTGAGTCTTTTTGATAACTTTTGGTTTCTTGCATTTTGGACAACTCTCGGTTTCTTGAGTTTTGACAACTCTTGGTCTTTTAAGCTCGGTTGGTTTAATGTGTGTTGCTGGTTTCTTATTTCTTGTTGGTCTTGAGTTTCCTTGACTTAAGATTTTAGTTTCTGGTTTAGTTATCAAGTAGTTCCGGTTTGTTTTGCCATTGTTTAGTTCATTTTCTGGAATATTTGTGCTGATGTTCGGTAAAAAAAAAAGGAATAGAAAAGAAAAGAACAAAAAAAAAGAAAAAAAATTACCTCAGCACCTAGACTGATAGCTGGAATTAGTTAAACCTGGCTGAAGCTGAACCTAGCTGGAACTGAACCTGACTAAAGCTGATCCTAATTGAAGCTAAACCTAGCTGAAGTTGAACCTAGCTGGAGTTAGTTGGACCTGGCGGGAGCAGAACCCAGCTGGAATCAAACTTAGCTGAACCTAACCAAATCGGAACCCAACTAAGTCGAGGTGAAGCGAAACCTGAGGCAAGATGCTGGATACCCACCTGGAGCAGCAGGTCACGCTGGACGGAGCTGAACCGTTCAGCAAAAGAGCCAGAGGCAAGTGGCCCATGGGAACCAGCTCTGTCCCGGACTGAAGAGCCACGACCCCGGCAGCTGAACCGGCTGCAGCACCTTTACAGCCACTACCGCCAGCTCGGAGGAGAAGTGAGAGGAGAGTAGCCCCATGATCGGAGCGAGCTAGAATATCTGACTTGGAGAACCGAATGGAACAACTTATCAGCTTGCTCGAGCAACGCCCGCAAACCAACCGTGAGCCTGCCTCCCAAAACAGGAGAAGCCAGCTCAAGTAGACTCTCCACGACTTCGTGCTAACTCTTGAACCTGTGGAGATGGGGGAGCCCAGGAGGAGGAGCTAAGAACCCAAATCAGGGACCCAAATCGGCAGCTGCGAGTAAAGTCTGAACCTTTGAAAGCTTACCCGAGACCATTTTTTGATGAGACTAGAAGGAACCCAGCACGAAATCACCCATCTCCAGTATGTCGGCGGCCAGAAGAGGATAGAGGCAGCTCTCGGATGAGGTCAGTGACTGATGCTTTTTCCTCACCTAATGACAGCCTAGATCTCAGCAACCTTAGAGCTTCTCTCAATGCTAAGAGGCAAGCTCGAGAAGAACATGAGCACGCGGAGTCCCGCGAGCGCAGGAGGCAAGCCGAGTTGGAGGAAGAAAAGGTGCATGTTTGAGCAGAGGAGAGAATGAGAATCTGGACTGAAGAAAAACAAAAGATTGAGGCGGATGAGAGGCAGAGATGGGAGGCTGAGAAAATGAGGTCAAAAGCTTATGAGAGGCAGAGAGCTGAAGCAGAAAAGAAGAGGTTGAGAGAAGAGGCGGACATGAGAACCCGCAGCCAGCCACAATATCAAGCACCAGGAGTATGCCCGGTTTCACACCCACAACTCTATGCATATGTTCCGGAGCCAGGACAGTCTATTTCACCTTTTGGGGTGGAAATACGTAAAGTTGATCTCTCGAAGGACTTCAAGATACCAAATGTGGGGAGATATGAAGGCAGGACAGACCCAGCGGAGCACCTGAAGGCTTACAAGGTTTGGATGGAATTTGAAGCAGCTAGTGACGCGATCATGTGTCGGGCCTTTCCTTTAACCCTTGGAGGGGTGGCACGAACTTGGTTCACCAGCCTCCGCCCTGGCTCAATCCATTCCTTTAGCCAGTTGGAGAGCGCATTCATGGCGCAGTTCATTAGAGCTAAAGCGGTTAAAAAACCACCGTCTCACTTTTCATCTGTGGTACAAAGGGAAAATGAGTCTTTGAAAGCTTACGTTCAGAGATTCGCAGACATAATGATGCAGATAGAGGGCTGCACGGATAACCGTGCCATGCAAGATGGAGTGCACGATGAGGACTTTATAAGAACCGTTGCTAAGAATCCACCTAGAACATTTTCAAAAATGTTAGTGGAAGCCCATAAACACATCTCTGCGAAAGAGATTATACAATCCAGAAAGAACTTGAACCGCTAAGGAAGTGGTGGTAGATCCGACCTCAGAATGAGCCAGAAAAACATCCCTCAGGATAACAAAAGGAGCTTTGAATAGATGAACCAGGGGCCTCAACCACCCAAGAGCAAGTTTGAAAGATTCACCCCTCTCAATATGACCTGCTCAAAAGTGTTGATGCAGATTGAGGGGAACAACCTGCTGAAAAAATCTTTTCCAATGCGAACCCCTTCAAGTTTAGAGATAAGAGGAAGTTTTGTAGATATCACAAGGACTATGGGCACACCACAGAAGAGTGCTTGGAGTTGAAAGATGAAATTGAAGCCTTGATTCAAAGAGGGCAGCTGAATGAGTTTGTAACGAAGGCCACAGGGCCCCGAGCTCCTGCACTACCAAGGCAAGAAAAAGCAGGAAGAAGAGAAACACCTTCAACGTCACTACAACCGGGTAACCTACTGGGCAATGTGAGAACTATCATAGGCGAACCAGGAGTCGGAGGAGAATCGAACCGCTCAAGGAAGTCGCATGCAAGAGATGCCAAGGGTTTCAGCGGACATCATGAAGTGAAATGTACCTTCAGGCCAGTGAAGATGACCCGGAGGGAGAATTTTTCGATAACATTTACAGATGAAGAGGCATTGAGAGTTTCAACACCCGCATGACGATGCTATTGTGATAACGGCCCAGGTCGCTAACCATATGGTGTACCAAATGCTAATTGACAACAGGAGCTCAGTGGATGTCCTGTACGCGTCCGCCTTCAACACTACGGGTCTAAGGAGAGAGGTCCTTAATCCATTGCAAACACCGCTCATGGGATTTGCTAGAGAGAGTGTATTCCCTGAAGGGTCCATCGAGCTCCCCCTCACCATTGGAGAGGTTCCAAACAGGTCCACTATCTTGGTAAATTTTCTGGTAATAAAATCACCGTCCGCCAACAATGCCATTTTGGGTAGGCTGACTCTCAATACTTTGAAGGCAGCTACATCAACTTACCACCTCATGATCAAGTTCCCGACGGAAATAGGAGGCATAGGCACTGTGCGAGGAGACCAGTTTGAGTTTAGGAAATGTTATGCCATGGCTTTTCGCAGCAAGGACACACATTCAGAGACATTGCCCATTTTCTTGAACTCTAGGCAGAAATGCCCTGAGCTGTGACATGAGAGGTTGAATCACTTGGTTCGATCTCCCACCTTTGAGCAAAAATGCTACAAGCCAGCTTCGACGCAGAAATGCTCCGAGCCAACTCAGACCTCCGGGCAGAAATGCCCTGAACCAGCGTGGAACCTAACACCCAAAAAGAAATTGCGAAGACAAAAATCATCCTCCAAGCAGAAATGTTCTGAGCCACATCTCAAGAGAACTACGTCACCGGCACCACCCGAGACCAGCAAAGAAAACGCTTTGCCAGCTCCTAGAGTTAGCACAGAAGCAATAGTTGAAGATTTAATGATGGTGGAGGTCTGGACGGTTGATGAGGAGTTTCCAGAATGAGAGGTGGACGACATGAGGCAAGGGATGTTTCGGGGAGAGCCAATGGAGGAACTCACTAGCATCCAATTAGATCTAAAGGACCCAGCAAGAACCACAAGAATCGGTACAATGCTTTCATAGGAGTTGAAGGAAGCACTCGTGGAATTCCTAAAAAATAACTCAAATGTCTTCGCACGGTCACACAAGGACATGCCTGGGATAGACCCAGAGGTGATGGTGCATAAGCTAAATGTAGATTCTAGCTTCAGACCAGTCAAGCAAAAAAGAAGAGCCTTTAACCCCAAGAGATATGAAGCGATCAAGGCGGAAGTAGAGAAACTCCTGAAAGCGATACTTATCAAGGAGGCAATATACACTACATGGTTGGCAAATGTAGTGTTGGTAAAAAAAAGCAACGGAGAGTGGATGGTGTGTGTAGACTGATAGCTTCCCATTGCCCAAAATTGACCAGTTGGTGGACTCGACTGCTGGGAGCGAAATGTACAGTTTTTGTGATGCATTCTCAGGATACAATCAAATCATAATGCACCCCGATGATCAGGAGAAGACTGCCTTCATCACCAACCTCGGACTATACTGCTACAAGGCGATGCCTTTCGGACTCAAGAACGGCGGAGCCACCTACCATAAGCTGGTCAACAAGATGTTCACCGACTAGATTGGGAAGACGATGGAAGTATATGTGGATGACATGTTAGTGAAGAGCGTCAAAGCGGCCAAGCATCTGGATCACCTAAGCGAGATGTTCAACGTCTTGAGAATACATAAAATGATGCTCAATCTGGCGAAATGTGCCTTCTAAGTATCTTCAGGGAAGTTCCTAGGCTTCATGGTGAATCGGTGCGGAATTGAAGCCAACCCTGACAAGATAAAGGTCATCATGGAGATGACATCCCCCTAGAAGGTGAAGGAGGTCCAGAGACTCACAGGAAAGGTGACAACTCTTAACAGATTTGTCTCGAGGGCTACTGACAAATGCTTGCCATTCTTCAAAATTCTCAGAGGAGCTAAAGATTTTGTTTGGACCAAGGAGTGTGAGGAAGCTTTTTCCCAGCTCAAGAAGCACCTGAGCACATTACCACTCCTTTCTAAACATGTATGTGGAGAGACATTGCTCATTTACCTGGCTGAACCGAGTTGAAGCTGAACCGAGCTAAAGCTGAACCTGGCTGAACCGAGTTGAAGCTGAACCTAGCTAAACCTGGCTGAATAGAGTTGAAGTTGAACCGAGCTGAAGTTGAACATGGCTTAACCGAGTTGAAGCTGAACCTAGCTAAACCAAGTTGAAGTAGAACCTAGCTGAATCCAGCTGAACCAAATTGAACCAGAGTAGAACTTGAAGCGAGATGCCATATACACTCCTGAAATAGCAGGCCACGCTAGATGGAGCTGAGCCATCCAATAGAGAAGCCATAGGCTGAATGCTCCCCGAGCTGAGCTTGGATCGACCAGGAGCTGGAAGCTAGAACAGCCAGGAGGCTGAGTGCCTCAGATGTTGAATGCTCCCGAGCTGGGCTCGAATCGACCAGGAGCTGGAAGCTAGATCGACCAGGGGGCTAAATCCCCCAGAAGCTGAATGCTCCTCGAGCTGGAAGCTAGAATAGCCAGGAGGCTGAGTGCCTCAGAGGCTGAATGCTCCCCGAGCTGGGCTCGAATCGACCTGGAGATGGAAGCTTGATCAACCAGGGGGCTAAACCCTCCAGAAGCTAAATGATCCCCGAGCTGGGCCCGGATCGACCATGAATTGAATGCTCCCCGAGCTGGGCTTGGAATGACCAGGAGTTGGAAGCTAGATCGACCAAGGGGCTAAACCCTCCCAGAAGCAAAATGCTCCCTGAGCTGGGCTCGGATCGATCAGGAGCTGGAAGCTAGAATAGCCAGGAGGCTGAGTGCCTCAGAGGCTGAATGCACTCTGAGCTAGCTCGGATCGACCAAGAGCTGGAAGCTAGATTGACCAGGGGGCTGAGTACCCCAGAGGTTGAATGCTCCTGGAGCTAGGCTCGGATTCGACCAGGAGCTGGATGCTTTCTAAGCTTAGCTCAGTTTTGACTAGGAGGCTGAGTGCCCCAGAAGCTGAACGCTTCCTTAGCTGGGCTCGGATCGACCAGGAGCGAAGCGTTTTTTGAGCTTAGCTCAGATTCGACCAGGGGGGCTGAACGCTCATTAGCCTAAGTCGAACAATCAAGTGCCACCCCATGTATAATGACTCTCCCAAGTTCCTCTAACAATAAACAAGAAAGAGTACGGGGCTACAAGGCACCCAGGTTCAACCCAGAAACAGGTTCAATTCAACCTACCTTCACAATATTTTCAAATTTTCAAGTCAAAAATAAAAGAAAGTAATAAAGCATGCAATTGCGCAACATACTATCGCAATAGAAATGTTTGTTTAAGTTTGGTTGCAAATGACATCGACAACTACGATATGAATGTTTATTTACAAAGTAAAGTAGGCCTTGACATGCCAAGAAAAGTCTTAGACATGATCTACAAAGAGCACCAAAAAACAAGTAAAATGGAACGAAGGCTGGCGATCATGGTACAGCTGGAGGAGAACTTGAGCCAGAAACCGAGGAAGCCGCAGAAGGTGAACTCGAGCCAGGAACCGAGGAAGCTAGCTCTGGGGTAGGAGTTGGAGAACCTGGAGCAGACATCCCAAAGCAGGATGCTATAGGAGCTGTACCTTGGTCCAGAGGCTGATCCAGTAGGCTGTAGTCAAGGTCCAAGAACCTAGAGTTGATCGCTTCAAGGGCAAAATCAGCCCCAGCTTCAAACTAGCGTTCCGCATTGTCAAACAGTCTTGAAATCTCCTCATCTTTCACCTTGAGCTTCGCATCCCTCGCCTTGAGCTCATGTTCTTTCAGCTTGAGATCAGCTTCCTTCTGGTTAACCTTAAGGTCTTTCTTCGTTAGTACAAGCTCAGAGTCCACCACACACTTCTTGGCCTCCTCTAGCTCATTCTGAGTCCCCTTCATGAAGCAGCGGCTCTCTGCTTGTAGCGGGCGACCTGCTCCTGGAGCTTGAAAACCATAAAAGCGGTATGCGTTACAAGTAGATAGCATGTGAGTAAGCAACAATAACACTTGACAACCAAAAGTGTAATGACTGAAGTCCTCATCAGTCCCTCAACTTCCGCTCTGGCCCCGGCCTCAGCCTCGATTCCTTGGCTTCCGCGTAGGCCCCAGCCTCAGCCTCAAGCCCCGGCTTCAGCCCCGATTCCGTGGCCTCTGCTCAGGCCCCAGCCCCAGCCTCATTCTCGTGGCTTCCGCTCAGGCCCTAGCTTCAGCCCCAGTCCCTTGGCTCAGGCCCCAGCCTCAGTCCCGTGGCTTCCGCCCAGGTCCCGAGTTTCAACCTCAGTTCTGTGGCCTCCGCTCAAGACTAGAGCTTCAGCCTCAGCAACGTGGCTTTCGCTCAGACCCGAGCTTCAGCCCCGACCCCGTGGCTTCCACTCAGGCCCCAGCCTCAGCCTCAGTTCTGTGGCCTCTGCTTAAGACCCGAGCTTCAGCCCCAGCAACGTGGCTTCCGCTCAGGCCCCAGCCTCAGCTTCGTTTCCGTGGCCTCTGCTCAGGCCCTAGCCTCAGCCTCGATTATGTAGCCTTCACCTAGGTCCCAAGCTTCAGCCTCAGTCTTGTGGCCTCCACTCAGGACCCAAGCGTCAGCCCCAGCCCATTTGCTTCCGCTCAATCCCCGAGTTTCAACCTTGGCTCCGAAGCTTCTATCCAGGTCCCTGCCCAAGCCCTCGACTTCCACCCAAAAACAGTATCACAAACAAAATACACTCGCAGATAGCAACCATACATCACGAAAGAAAAAGCAAAATAACAAACCTAGGGCGTATGCCAAATAACGATGCAGTCAACAGCACATGAACAGAGAACCCGAACCGATTCAAGTATCAACACGCCATACAAACCGGAAGCAAAAAACACAAAAGCAGTAAACAGAGGCAAGAGAAAGGAAGAAACTTCGTACCTTTAGACTTGTGGCAAAACCAGAGACACAGCAAGGTGCAGCAAGGGGGAAGTTCTTTCCTTCCAAAGACTTGAGAAGAACTGTACCAAAACAAAAAAAGAAAAGGAGTTAGGTAAGAAAATGGCGTACGAACAGTCGGCAGCAAAGGAAAGAGAAGAGAGATGAAAGCGAAGGCTTACACGTGAAAGAGGCACTGCCGGAGTTGCACAACAAACCGAAAGAGAGTGATGTGAGTCGGGGAGTCACTGAGTTTTCAATCGGTCAAGAAAAAGAAAAGAAATGAATGAAAGGGGAAATGGAACTCGAAACCTTGTTGCAAAGAAATGAAGAGAAAAAAAAAGAAAATGAAGGATGCAAAGACAAGCCAACTAGCTCAACTGGCGCACCAAAGAAGGAAGCATGCAGACGTGCATTCAATGCACGTCCCATCGCTCCCAAAAGCTGTGCACAAGAAAAAAAAATATTTGAAATTCAAAATTCAAAGCTTCGGTATTCACGCTCAACATGTATTTTTTATCTCTTAAATTGGTTCAATCCCTAGATTGCACCAATTTGAAAGCTATTGTTGTGGGCATTTTTGCCAACATATTGGGCCTAATACCTCATCATTAAAGATAGTAAAATAAATATCAAATCAAGTAGTGGGCCACACAACCAAGATATTTAAAATCCAAATATTTAAAACCCAAATATTTAGAGAGGAGACACTTGTCTTCCATCCTAGAAGTAGGATTTTCTGGTGAGCAAATCTAGACCCTCCATGTCCAAATATATAGAAAAAAAAAAGTAAAGAAAATGAAAGAGAATTTTGGTCACACTTAGACACGCATCTCAAAAACCCTACCTACCCACACTTACATTTCCTTTTCTTCTTCCCCAAAAAACTGCGGCAACCCATTTCTTTTCCCAAAAAAAGAGCAATTAAATACACGTTTTGACTATTATTCAACCAAGTTTACTCTTCATCTTCCTCCCAAAAAAACCAAAACCCCACCGGCCCTTATTTTCCACCATTTTTTCCCATTTTTATCATTTTTCCCTTCTTTTAAATCATTTTCATTTATTCATGGGTTCAACGACTGATTTAGACATTGGAGAGGGAACGTCGGCCACCACACCGGCACCCTTCTAACCGATTTCTTTTCTTTTTTTTGCAGATCCGAGGAATCCGGTCCGAAATAAAAAAATCGCCACAACATATATAATTAGCGAACTTTGAATAAAAAAAGTATAGACGGTCTAGATAATTTTTTTTTACTCCTGAATGATCAATAAATTTAAAATTGAGCTCGTAAAAGGAGCCAAAACCGTTTTGATTGTGGCGGTTGTTTTGGTTTTATTAGTGGTGAAGCTTGAGCTCTCGCTGCTGGATTGTATGTTTGATTTCTAATCAAGAGCCGCCGAAGGTGGAGGCGACGATGGCAATGTTGTAGCCAACAAAGTATAAATACCCCTTACACGTGCATATCACGTCGAACTTAACCAAATTGATATGGAAAATAGATTAAGATAAAACGATGTTAGTTTTATTATAAATGCAAGATTAATATTGCTAATAATCAAACATCAAAATCTAAATCTGTAAAGGACTCCAAATATAAAAGATAAAGTTTATTTTTTTATTACATAACGATAATTATGCATATGTACCAAAATTTATAAGCCTACCGTAATTTTTATTGAAATTTTACTTTCTTTTTCTTATTAAAACAAATAATTTATTCATGGAGATATTTATTATATACGTATTTTTGTCATTGTGTATTCAACTACAAATGGATCATATATGCTGATTTGGCAGATTACAATTGGCTAAAATAAAAAGTTAACTTTTCTACATAGATTTGAAGTTTTAATAACTAATGAATGAAATTCAATTAATTATTGTTGCATTAACAAATAACTTTACTCTTAACCCATCAATTAATAGAAAATAGTCCCCGATCCCATCGGACAACAACAGCACCTCATTGTTGATCTTCAGGTTCTCCTTCCACGTCTTCAAGACGTAAGGCATCGTTTACGGGAATGCAAGCTACGAGTGTCAACGCCTATGAGTATGAGAGGACTCAACCTCTAACGTTATCGTCTTACCCATCAGTTTTCGCGAAGATTTTCATCTTTGCAATCTGCGTATAGAGAGAGTCGATTAGGTTTGAGGGCGAAAGGTTGGAGAAGCTTTGCAGAGCCGGGTTTCAAACAAAGATCCAGGAAAAAAAAAAAAAGGCATAGAACTAGACCTGGTAAATTTCAACAAGACATGCTAATACGCCACGAACACAAATATTTTTTACAGGTTTTGAATTTGTCTGAGACGGATTAGATTGATAACAGATCAACCCATTATGAACACGTTATCTTTACAGATCTTAACAGGTTAATCCGTGAAAATCCATTAAACCCATTAATAACTCATTAGTCCTTAATAGAAATTTAGTAATTTATTAATAAAAAAAACTTAATTTACTAATAAAGCTAAATGTAGTATAAATTTTATTACGTACAAGAGATTTGTTTTTGGAAAAAGGAACTAATTTATATTTATATTTATATATATATTACTATTTTTTTAACATAAATATTTCTAATATTATTATATATTCAGTTTTAAATAATATCATTAATTTAAAAGAACTCACAGAATATGTCATTACACCAAGTATTAAACAAGCTAAATTAGGACAATACTCTAACACATTTTCTATTGATGATTAGAGGTATTGAAATTTGAGTGGTATGCATTATTTAATTTTTCTATATCAATTTAAATAATAATATACAATTTAACTTCTTCTTTTTTAGGTGATTTGCCTTTGAGGTTGTGTTTATTATGGTTGAAGATGTCATATGCATCGAATTGTCTATGCAAAAAATGAAAATGTGGTTGAAATTGAATATGTTTATGTATTATTGTTATTTCAAACAATATTGTTTTAGATTTTTATTATTCATTTGTAGAAGAATTTAAGTATTACGTTTGTGTGGTTTGTTATTTTTTAACATGTATTAAGTATATTGTTTTAGTTTTTATTTTTTATTTATAAAAATATATAAATATTTATGTTTATATGTGCTCCATTATTTTTTAGTATAAACTATGAATTATAAATCAAATCTATTTTTATTTTATTTTTTAAAAAAATTGAAAATAAATTAATGGGTTACACGATAATTTTATAAAACAGATTTGGGTTTACATATTTCAACATAAAAGCTTAACGAGTTAGATTTGAATAATAAAATTTTGACATAAATACGAATACTACACGACAGTACGACCCGTTGCCATATCTACGTGTAGAACGTAGAGAAGGGGAGAGAATAATTTTTTTTTAAATGATATTTTATATCCCTATCATGTGACAGGCATGTGGGGCAACTAATAGTATATCGGAGAAAAATTCAATAAGAAAAAAATTCCCTTATACTTAAAGAATTGATGAAGACTAAATATATCAAATGGACTAAACATAGAAAAAAGTTAGTGCAAAAAACCTTAAATAATATAAGTGGTAATCAGTGAGATCAATTAATGGCCACAAGTCCTGAGGGCCGTGTAAAATAATTTTTGAATGTACAATTATTAATGATATGTTTCCACCCATATGGTTGCATAAAACTTTTTCATCAACTAGAGTCATTCAACTTTCACATATTTCTGTACAGTGCAGTTATAAAGCTATTGTTTTAGGAAGCAATGAACCCAAATTCAAATCTCCGACACCTATCAAAACCCAAAAAATCCCTTTGCATATTTCAAGATTAAAATATGTGGTATGGAACATCGATGCAGTGTACAATTAGATGCTATGTATATTGGCACAGTCTCAGGACCACCAAAACACCTTTCAGATCTAGAGGTTATTGATTAATGAAGTTAAATGAATCGGAGCCAATAGACAGAAAAAAGGGGAATATCCATGAATCCATTCAATTTAGGGGCACCTATCAAACCAGTGGGGACATCTGCATCGGTGGATTGAGGAGAAGCCAATTTCTAGGTCACAAACTTCATAAAGTTGCATTTAAAATGTTATAAATGACTCTGACTAAAAAAATCAATTCTGTAAATGGCATATAATATCAATCTCATAATCCATGAGAATTTGTATTTTTATATACAGGAGGATGGACAAAATCTAACTAAACTGTTTAAATCAAATTAAACTGTTGCTTTTAGTTCAATTTGTAAAGGATATATGGTTTGGTTCGGTTTGAAAACCATTCAAACTGCCACTAACAGTTTGGTTTGCAGTTTAAACAGTTTTCAAACCGAACAAACCTAAACCGCCACTAATATATAATACTTTTTTAATATTGTTTTATTTTTAATTATATATATTACTAATATTATTATTTTTAATATTTTTTATTATTAATGGGTAGTTTTGAATTTTAATATATATTTTTATTTGATTATTTTTAATTTGGATTTTGAATTGTAATATTTTTAGTTTGAACTTAGTTTTGTAGTATTAAAATTTGTTTAAACTTTGAAATTTGAACTATATTATTAAATTAAATTTGGACTATAAAATTAAATGATAAATTATTAATTTATATTTTAGTCTTGTAGATTAAGTTTGTAATATAAAATTAAATACTGCAGTTCAAACCGTTCAACCAAAACGAATTAAACAGTTCATTAATAGTTTGGTTTAAATAGTTCTAATGATTTAATTTAGTTTGTTATTAAATTAAGCCCCAAACTAAAATTTAGACAAAATTTTTTTTAAAAAAAAAATTCGCACAAACCAAACTGTTACACCTCTAATATCTGCATATAATATTTAAGCTATTATTATTGTTAGAGTTTTGTTGTTATTTCTCATGAACAGTACTGGTCTAAGAAATGGACAATTATCCACATGACAGATCAAATGCGCGATTAACAGTTGTAATACCAAAAAGATAGCATTTTGTTTTTTCGCTTTTTTTTATCAAAAAGAAGGTATATATGACAATCAAGATATAAATTAAAAGGATTTCAACCAAAAAAAAAAAAAAAAGATATAAATTAGAAGGTTTTACTCAATATAAATTAGGCATTTAACCAAAGGAAAAATAGGGAAATCAATCAAACTTATTAAACAAACAAGCATCCTTCTGAATTTCCACTCAGCACAGTATATATATATTGAACAGGCCTTTTCTGAAACTTGGTCAGACAGGAGAGGAAACATGGAAAGAAGTGAATAACACTCGTAGGACACACTTGGAATGTAAATTCAATTCAAGAAAATAAATAATAAAATAAGAAAGATAGGTAAATAAGGACGAAAACGTCCGCATCAAATTGTGCAGAGTAGTACTGCTCATTTTCCGAGCCCCTTCAGATATATTCTCCAACTAATACCCTGTCTGGCTAAGAAACTTCTTGCTTAACTGTAATTTTTGTTTTGATAGTTCTAATTTAGACTCTTCCCTTCAGATCTTAGAGCTTTAGCTGATATTGCTTAAAGAAAGGTTTTTGTACTCCTTTCTCTAAGTCCAAGTTTTTTTTTGCTTAATAGCAATTTATTTCTACCAAAAAGAAGAAGAAAAAACTGATGGTCGCACAGAAATGAACATATAAAATTTAGTCAAAAAATAAAGGAAAATATAAAAACAAAATGATCGTAGGGTGCCAAAGGTTGGCCCATAATTATTAACACTCAAAGGGCGATAGCGACGATATTGTCTAATCCCATGGATAAAAAGGAGTGTGGATATGATATGCTTTGTAAGGTCCAATTGCTTCTTCATTGAATCAAACATATTACCTAATATTACACGTGCGTCCAAATACTATGATCCAACCTAACCTTTAGCTTAAATCCCATTGATTCAATCAAGGGTAATTTCACGATCAAAGTTAAAAACAAAAACAAAAACAAAACAAAATGGTAATTTCGATGCTATTGTTAATTTGGCCAAGTGTGAAAATAGCAGGTGAAATCCATAAAGTTATTCAATATGATTGCAAGAGACAAAAGTGACGTACTCATAGATTATTACTGAAAATATAATTATAAATTAGTTAATTTCAACCTTCTAATATTTAAGTTTAATTTAATTTTTCAAATTTAATACAACATTATTTTTTATTTAAAATATTTTTTTTAATAATAGATGAATAATTGTATAATGTATATGCGAGCAAGAAGTCTAGATGTATCATCGTAAATTTAAATATTTTAATTTAATTTAAATCATGTATTTGAAATTAATCCATTAATATATGTAAACTAGTTTATTAATAATGTTGAAATGGTATTAAAATTTTAGTTAATAAATTTAGAGAAATTAAAATTATCCTATATTTAATTGGCTATCCGGTTTAATTTTTCATAATAAATTTTTTATTTTAAAAAGTTAAAAACAAAATTAACAGCCAATTATCAGTTTTTATGTCAGCAATGGTGAAAAAAAGAAGCAAAATCTTATACAGTGTGTTAGTAAGATATTCGGGATAGTATCATATTCTTAATATGGGAATGAGAAATGGAATTACATGTAGCCTAATAGAACCCAACTGGCACATTATCCGAGGACTTTTGATGAAACCTTTTGATGGTGATAGAGCCACCAACACCAAACAGTATTGAGGAGCACGCCACTACAGAATCTCTCCACCCCAACCCAATATAATTTTTATGTATTTCTTGCTATTGCTACTTGGTTCAACAAAGGACAAAATGAACCAAACCTTGGAACCACCGTCCACTTTGTCTGCCTTTTTCCATATTTTATCATTATTAATTCTAGAGTGTCCTCAAATTGACTAAAAACCCCCGATTCTATTCCCTCCTCATTTAACTTTTTCTCAATCTCCAAACCTCTAAAGTCTAACCTCTATGAAGAATCAGGTACAGCCTCAGATTTTTATTATTTTATTTATTTTTTTATTTTACCCGAGGAACCCACCACCACCACAGGATTGGTGCCTCCTTGACCATATCCTGTCTTTTTTAAAAACTTTCACTTTCTGTCTTTCACATCACGGATATTATTTTTATCTGATATAAAAAATAGTCAATAACTGGTGGCACGAAATGGATAAATTAAAAGATTTTAAAGGAGATAAGGACTGGGCTTATCAAGTTCTACAACCACGTCACCATCTAATCTCATTTCAGATAAAATCATAAATAATTCTTTAGAGGATGGTGGATATGATGTTTTATTTAAAGAAGCCTTAATTTGTTTCTTTAACTAATATTTTTTATTAGGGCACTTGATTCTTTTTTACTATTTAGGACATATTCATTATAATAAAGCTTCAAAGCCAAGCTTGAGCAATTTGCAGATAGTCCCATCACTGAGATCTGTGAATCAAGATTCCCATACCCATTTAAATTGAATTAGATAAACACGATCTGGGCAGAAACATTCCACTTTTGGTCTCCATAACAAAAGCTTTTTTGATGAATGTTTCTCCCTAACTAGCTAGGCTCAAAGCTTGAAGACAAAACTATACTTTTTTATCATGTGGTTTTAGTACCCAGAATTGATAAATATAAACATGTGGGTTTGATCCGTCGTTAAATTGGAGAACAATTTGATGAGCATACATGCAGTTTAAACTCTTTAAGCATCTACTGCCCATTACAACACTTTTCCAGCAGACAAAAACAGTATAAATGGAGTTCCAACCAACGAATAAAATTATACACAGCTTAAACGAAGAGGCAGAATTTGAAGAAAAATAAATTTACATTAACATAACCAGACGAACTTACACAGAAAATTATCGGATAAATTAGATAAAAATCCAACCGAAATACAATTCATAGACAAATATTGATCAAAGTAACTGCTGCTCCCCAATCCTCGGCAGTCTGAGAAATTCTTATCTGTACAAAAGATCCAGCTTCTTCCATTTTCCTTTTTTTCCAGAAGCAGAGGCTAATAAGTTTCCATAAACTATTTACAAAGAAAATTTCCAAAATTAAACTCAGTATTCACAGAAAGTCAAGAGAAGATCACCAGGCCACCGAATTTTAAAACCATCAGCCAGAAAGGAAAAAAAAATCACTCAAAAGGAAAGCGAAATCGAATCCGACTCCATCACTCGGATTCAATTCACTAGCTCCGAAACCCACCCGACATCTGGTGCAGAAGCGCGCGACTGTTCCAGCGAGTTCTCCCTACTGAGTTTCGCATACATTTTCGCTCGCAGATTCTTCCCAGACTCCACCCTCTCCATGGCAGGTTCTTCCTCACAAAACTGGTCCCAGAGATCAATCGCACCCAGTCCTGACCGAGTCGTCGTCGTTCGAGTTGGGGTCGAAGGGAGGCTGCAGAATCCGGGTCGGAGAGTCGATCCACCACGTGGAGAACTAAACCCAGATCCCATTTGGACCCCCCACGAAGGAGAATTCATTTTCATCTTACCGAGCTGAAGACCACGCATCGAGACAGCAAGTTCACTCACCGAGTTGGCCGATCCACCACCGGGTTGAGTGCCACTCGGAGACATTGGTGGCGAGTCAGACGGTGGAGACACCGTCGGCGAAGTCAGAATCGAAGTCGGAGACGAGAGAAAAGACCCTTTAGTCATATAAGAGTCAAAAGCATGACGTACCGGCGACCCATCGAAGGAATCGCACGACCCATGAGTCCTTGGACTCTGTTGAGGCAAGACCCGGAGTTGCTCAGGAGTGTGTGCGAAGAAGCAGACTCGACGGCGACAACTCAGGCCGTCCTTGCACGGCTGAGTCCGGTAACGAGCCGGGTGGAGCCAGCACTCGAAGACTCCGTGAGCGAACTCACAGGAATCGCCCTTCTTGCAGTTGCCTTTGCGGAAATCAGGGCATGCAGTGCCGGAGTAGTGGTGCTTGCGAGGATCTCTCCGGCGAGCCTTCTCGCCGGGATGAGCAAAGGGACACTCTGTCCAGTCATGTGACCTCCCACGTGCGCATCTCCGAACCTTGAACTCGAACATGCGGAAATGGTCGCAGGAGAAGGCATCGACGGGAACGTCCGATTCCTCGCTCAATGAGTCAGACTCGCTGGCCACGAAGTCGTTGGAGGGAAGGTAACGGTGGAGAGACGAGAAAGAATCGAGAAAAAGGGAATAATCTCCTCCACCGGCATTGGCGTTAACGTTGACGGAGGAATTGGGGACGGAGAATGGCGAGGCCATCCCTGCCGTTGGATCTTCGAATGGGTCCCATTGAGGAATTTGGACAGTAGGATAAAAGCGGGTAGGTTCTCCGAGCATCATCGAGGGCTAGCATAGACGACTTGAGACATTGAATTGGAGAAGGGGATGGTCTCTGATATATATACAGAGAAGGGGAATTAAAGTTTTAACCGTGGTGAAGTTAAAAGGTAACTGGCGGTGCGGTTAAAATATCTAGCGCCCGCACGATGATAGCGCACCATGTTTCTTATCGTGGGAATCAATTTTTTAACTTTTTTTCTTGCTAACTAATTCTGTCTATTTGTCCTTTAAAATTTATAATTTAAAAAATACTATTTATCATTATTAATAATTATAACTATATTATAAAAATAAAATATAATTAAATATATCAAATTAATATTATTATATTAATTATAAATTTCACATTAATAGTAAAAAAAATTATTGAAAATTAAAATAATATCATCACATGTCTGTCTGTAAATTATATTGTTAATGAACAATTTGCTCTTTAAATTTTTTACTTTGTTTCATCCTTGGTGCTTAATTAATTTTCAATCTAAAATTTCATTATTATGAAAAATCAAATTAATTTTTTATGCAGTTTAGAGATCACATATACAATAAACACTTAAAAGCCTAGTTTATCAAAAAAAAACACTTAAAAGCCTAAATGATACTTTTAGGTTACATATATTTAAGGATATTTTACATCCATTTCCTTTTAGGTTTGCCTAAATTACAATTAAATCTCTGAGGTTTGTCCTAATGACATCCCCTTCTGTTAGACTTCCATCCGTTAAATTTACTCTCTCTCCTATGTCGAAGTAAAATACAAATATACCCTTCAATGACTCACTGACGCTGAAGCACTGACACTAACATTTAAATTATATCTCATACCTTCTGTTTGTTTTGCAATCACACCCCCTATTAATTGATTTTTTCAATTAATACAAAAAAAAGTTTACCAAATTTAATTAAAGACATGGAAATATATATACATATTTTCTTTTTAATTACAAATTAAAAGATAAAATTTTATATC